>JACXGM010040442.1:0-10337 GCA_016801145.1 Umbra pygmaea
TACAGTCACATATACAGTCACATGTACAGTCACATGTACAGTCACATGTACAGCCACATATACAGTCACATAAAGTTAGGATCTCAAGTGTGGAGGCTTCCATTGTAGAGCGTCATTCCCTTGGGAAAAGTTCACTTCTGACAGACAGAATTTGTTTGTTGAAACAAATATATGTCTTCAAAGAAGAAAAATGTCCTGACAGACTCTGGATAATTCCAGGATATGGGTACCAGTGGAGGCTGGTGCACCTTAATTGAGGAGGTTGGGCTCATGTTAATGTCTGGACTGGAGTAAATGGAATGGTATCTCACACTGGGTTTAATGTGTTTAACTCCATTCCATTTACTCCAGACATTAATATAAGCCCATCCTCCTAAATGAAGGTTCAGCGCCCTCCACTGATGGGTACTTGAGTGCACTCCTAAACCATGTGTACACATGTAACAGGTTTGTAAAAGTGGCACATCATGTATCTTCTCAATCTCTGTCAACAGAACCGTGAGCCCCTCAGACCACAACCACCTCTTTCCCTGGCCTCCTCCCCATTACATGGATTTACACTCCCCTCCATGAGCACAACCACCACCCGGACCTTCACGTCCACAAACCACACTCACACAGCAGCATGTACTCTCCTAAGGATGGAGAGAAGCCCCCCTCTCTGGCCGGGGGGCATATTAAGTCCTTAGCATTCCCACAGAGGATAATCTCCATCCATTTAGAGGGCTGTAATATTTAATCAGGAGCCTTGGCCTCGCTCCCAGCACCATTCGTCCTGGCATGCCTCATATGTTCACAGGAGAGAGAGAGCCCAGCCCAGGGGTGACAGAGGGGAATTTAGTGCTAAAAGCCCCATGCAACGCAGTCAACCACAGAGCAACATTACTGCTTCTGCCTTGCTCCATTTTTATGCATTAGAGATGGAAATTACTGGACATGCCTTGGCTTAAATAACTAGTCTACTAATGGTGATGAGTGATACCGTTTTGGGAAACCTTAAAGGTTTCTAAAATGACATTTGTGATTGTTTTAATAACTTATTACAAATAATTTCCACTCTTCAGAACAGCATGTCTGAAACTAAGGAAATATGTATCAATCGTTGTCCTGAGTCAAAGGGGTGCACGTTGGAATACACTGATCTAAGGTAATTTACAGGATTAGTGCATGTCAATCGGCAGGGGAATACATGCCTAAAGAAAAGGTTGTTCCTAGCCTAGCTCTCCTGAAGGTGATTCACTGAACACCACTTACCCACTCACACATAAACATTCAACTAAAGGTCATGCTTCACACAGGTAGTGTGAAAAGGCCTTATGGAAAAGGGTAGAACACCTCTGATTTTAAAAATGGGGCTTAGTAGCGGTGTTTGTGGTGTGTGTCTGGTACTTGTGTGCACGTAGGCCCATAGTGCTAATGTGTGTGGGGAGGCTGTAGGAGTCACACCGTGAGTACAACGCGTGCATCCCGATACCGAAGGGGAGCAAGAGAGAAATTCCAGAAAGGCAGTGATTTTGTGTTTTTTTAAACGTAACATTTGCGTTGCTAAGTTGCGGAGCGGTAAAAATGTCAGGAGGGCGTCTGCAACAGTTTCTGCTTCCTGATTCAGACTGACTCTAATGGGACGACCTGGTGAATTTTTCATACAGCCCAGAGGGGGAAGAGACAGCATACTGGAGACACTATAACCTCTCTCTTGGAGAAGGGGAAAGACAAGGGGAGGAGAGAGAGAAGGAGAGAGCGAGAGGGAAAGGTGGTGTAAGGAGAGAGGGAGAAGGGGACAGACAAGGGGAGGAGAGAGAGAAGGAGAGAGCGAGAGGGAAAGGTGGTGTAAGGAGAGAGGGAGAAGGGGAAAGACAAGGGGAGGAGAGAGAGAAGGAGAGAGCGAGAGGGATAGGTGGTGTAAGGAGAGAGGGAGAAGGGGACAAACCAAACTGGACTTTTCTCTTTCACATCCTTTAGATCATCTTTACTGGGTGTTCTGAGATCACCCATGTTCCCTCTGACAATATGGTTTAATGCAGCCTGGTGGTTGGCCTTTTTTTGTTGTTGTTAAAAAGTCCTCTAACTGAACAATATTATTTTGGCATGTAGAAGACAATTATTCTATTAAGACATATGTAGTTGACAGCGTAGTAATTAACAATGGCCACAATGACCATGGCCATGATGCCCTGCATATAGTTGTATGCCCTACAGCCACAATGGCCTTTATGCCCCTGCTACTGTCAAAATTTCGCAGTCAGCAGTCAGTTTGTTTTGTAAAACGTTTGACTTTAAAGTGTATCATGAACCAAACTTAAAATGTACATTGTAGTTTGCACACCACGGACAACCAATCAATATCACTTTCTCATGATTTTGTAAGCAGCGTCACACATCGCATCATTCAGAACCACTAGCAGAAACTCGACTGAGAACAACCATAAGAACAGACTACATGCAGGTAAGCAGACTAGCTAGTTATGGATCGATAGATAGCTGACTTATTTAGTGCGTAACTGAATCAAACCTGTCTGTTTTGGGTGCGTGATCAACTGAGAAGTGGGAAGGTTCAGACCTCTGACTGGGAGAATACACCCGAAAGCCATAGGCAGAGTATGACATTCGAGCCGGGGGGGAAAAAAACAACTCATTGTAGCATCTGAGACCTGGTCTACCACTTGGGGAACATAGCATGAGCACATATGGACAAAACAAACATGCTAAATACACATATATGTTTATTATTGTTAAAGCAGATTTTAAATTACATTGTAACAATTTAACAATTCTCCCTAATGATATCCAATCACGGCACAGATGTCTTGGAATGCAATAGACATACGGTGGCGGAATGCCCCGACACTTAAATGAAACTAAAATATAACAGTGAACAATCAGTGTTCAAACTACAGTCTGTTTAGATGCCTCTCCAAACGCAAAAACTAAGTTCAATCACACTATAAACTTTAAGACACGTTATTACATGCTAGCTGAGAATCGCTGGACTTACGTTAGCCTACCTGTCACTTGTTACATCACCCAGAGCCCTGAAAAAATATATTATTTACTAAAGCAGAATATGAATTCAGATGTATTACCTACCACCATTTAGTTGTTTTGTGTTGTATAAAATATTTATAAAATATCTGGTCATGCCAGACGTAATTATTCCACTCATTTTTTAAACACTGCAATTACCCGTTTCAGCCACAACAAACTCTGCGTATGCTGAACGCATTATGAGAACTCAGAGAAGTAACATTAGGTTTGACATCACTGACATTGCAGCATTTGTGGTGAAAGATTAAAAAACAAAATTGACTTGCTCAACACTGAAATAAGTTGCTACAGTATGTTTGTTTATTTAGGTTGTGCTCAATTAGCACAGGTGATTCTGATGTTAAAGGATACTACGCGGTTTACTTCATTGTGTAGTATCATTTATTTCTGTGTCCATCAGTTTATCTTCTGAAATTAAACTAATTCCACAATCCATAAATATTTTGATGGAGGAGTAGATGTAATTTCAAGGATTAAAACATGATAATAGAGATTATTTTGGGAAAAACTATATAATTTATAATAAGTTATTATTCAAAGTATGATATGTGTCCACCACCTACATAGGTGTTTAGAGTAGATGCGTAAAGAGCATAAAAACAAAAACAAAATCTTATTTTTCTAAATTCCATTTTTTCTATAAATGGCATCTTGAATATGTAAACTTTTATTTGAGCTGAATAACAATGATGTAGGAGTTTTTTTATACGATAAAAAATGAACTTTTCCGAGCCTAGAAAGAGTGGCAGATACGGTGTTAAGTTTCACTTTCGGTTTCATCACTAAGGTAAGAGTTGAATTTCTTAATCGAATTAAAACATTTGGCTGTGGTAGTAATGATGTTTTTCAGCATAAGAAAAAAACTGAAAGTGAGTCTTTACATGTCGCACAGCCTGAGTTCTTAACCAATGTAAAATCACAGTAAATCCTGAACTTTTCTTCATCATGATTTAAACCATTTGCCTAATGGTAGGTCTATAAACTATAGCTATAAATTGATTGCTCTCCTATGCGCATAAACTGAAATGGAGTCTTTATGTGGTACACAGACTGAGATATGAGGTCTCAAGTGGGATTGAGACAACAACTGAGTTAGACAAAGGAAGCTGAGGGATGAATTCTAACTTGATGTAACTATTCGAATTTAAAACATTTTTCTTATGCAAGTACTGGTAAAAGACCACGGTTCAAAATTAACGATGGCCCGGGGCCAGTAAGAACTAACGTCGGGCCAGGAAACAAAGATAGTCACTTGCCCGTTCGGGCCAGTGCTCAATTTTGCCATTTAAATGAATAGGCTCGTATTAAAACCAATTTCGTTTTAACCAATCAAAATGTTGTATGCATAGTGCAGGACCCAAACGAATGTGATCCTTTAATCGAAATAATCATTTTTGTGGGTTGAAAATTAACGTATTGAGCACCGACACCGTTATTAAGTTATTATACTGTGGACATTTGCTAAATATAGGTGTTTTTGGTAAAATAGTTTTTAAGAATCAAACCAGGGCAAATAAACAAATCAGATTTGACTGTGTTTTTTCAAAGGTTAATTAGCAGCCAATCAGAGACATTCTTATTAGAAATCACCTTCCCTCGCCAAATGATGCAGCCAGCTCGTGGCAATATACGTAGTCGTTGATTATGGAACAATTACGAACATTAAATATGTCTCTTGAATAAATATACTTTCGTCACAAATAGCTTTCATGACATGATTGCAGACAAGTTTTGCACATCTCAACAACACGTAGCCTTATGAATTTAACATACACTTTATTGAGGCAGACTCGAAGGTGCAAAACAGATATACCGTCAGTCTATTTTTGAAAGATCACACAGGAAGCAATCACCAAGTGACTGAAGGACTCTCTCGCCTCCTGGGATCTGACTGTAGATAGCTAAGCCACAAACTTGAATGGATGGACACAACTACAGTGTTTGGCCATAGACAACACCTGGCAATAGGTATGTGGATGTAAACAAGATGAAAAGTTATTTATCATGACAGTTATTAAGAAAAAATGTTGTATTATTAGCATGAATACAATTCAGATGCAGTTATTGTGCAAATTAATATAATTAAATGTAACAGTGCTAATTTTGGCAGCATTTCAGTAATTATAGTTTTTTACAGTATAACTCTGGACAACAGGTCTTTGGTGGTTGGACAAAGTGATTTGAATGTGCTTATGATGGAAATATTATGTTGCCTAAATAAGACTATTCTATTAAAATAATCTTAAATACAGTCGTTATATATAATACTACTAAATCCTTTCAATTCCATGAAAAAGTTGTTTAAATAATTTTGACACACTTGTATATTATTCTACATAGTTTAAAGACCCCAAGAGAAAATTATTTTTATTTCCCTTATGATTTCAATACCATTAGAAATATCAAATTATAGTTGGGTTCCACGTGGCGTAGTGGGGAAAGTCGCTGCATTGCAGGACAGTCTACTTGATTATGGTCATTGGTTCGAGCCTGACCATGGGTTCTCTGACTTTTCCCAGGCCTCCTGCATGAGGCAGTGCAAAATTAGCATAGCACTGCCCTGGATTTTGGTTAGATAAATCAGATTATCGCTCTCCAGTGACTCCTTGTGTTCAAATTGGGCACCTATAAATTAAATCGTGGAAGTATAGTCAGTAAACGTAATCATCCCGTGCATGATCAGACTGAAAGCTTCCATGTAGGGTGAACAGCAACAGTGCGAAAATAAATCGGCGGCTTGGGCGACATATGATTGGAACCATGTGCGCACCCCTCGTCATCCCACAGATCTGTACAAGGAGTTGTGGAGCTGCCGTCAAGGCAGAATTAAACAGGGAATTGGAAAGGGGAGAAAATCCAGAAAAATAACAAAAGAAAAAAATATTTTTTTGTGCTTTTCCAAGTAAGTGTGTCTGGGTTTACCCATTTTGGGAAGTTCCTAAATGACCAGGTAAGAGTTTATAACTAACTAGTTACCATAATTAATCATTTTCTATTCTTACTATAGATCACTGGTTACTAATAAACTCCTGTTACTTGTCATTTTGTTCTTAATCTGGAATTTCCAAAATCTTGTGAACTCAACCACACTTAGTTTGGAATGCACAACGTTTACCTCTGTGCACGTGTCAAGAGGGGAAAATACATTTATGGATGTAGTTTTTTGGTTACACATATGTAATTTATATGCATTTATGTAAAGAAACACAGGTTTCATTTATTTTTTCCTAATTTAATTTGGGCCAGTAATAAATCAGTCCAAGCCAGTAAATTTTAGACCAACTGGTCCGGAAGTTAACATTGGACCCTGAAGACGAAAATAAACTACTCCTCCTACACTATAAAAACTATGAAAATGGTGTATATGCCTATTACACAACCTTAGAAAGAGCTTAATCAAAAGAATCTGTAGCCTATGTAGTTCCAGTAGCCTACTCTACCTGGTAAAACTTTGAGGGGTGAATCTCAGAATAGTGTCAATGGTTAAAGCATCATATACATGAACATCACATTGTTCCTTTAATTGTAGTGACTGATGAGCCATTTGAAAGCTCTGAATCTGTACATTCATGAAATGTAAGAATAAAACAAGTTTGGTGACTGTGGGTCCAGATATAGGTGGTGGGTCACATATAAAAAAGACAATAATGCATATTTTCATGTCATGCGTGTTTTTTGCATGTTTTATATTCAGACATTCAAGTTGTTATTTTGAAAGCGCCAAATCATCTTATTTCACTCAATGGTCTTTGTGCCCTGGCATGTGGCCTTTGTGCCGTAAAATGATGAAAATCCAAGCCTGGTTGACATGGACTTGTACACATAACTGCACTAAGTCAGTGAAAATGTACATGTACTGTAGAAACTGATGCTAGGTTTGTAGCCTAAGACAGATTGCAAAACATTTTGACTTTTCTTTGGGTTTTATTTTAATTTAAAAAATACTAAACCAAATTTTTGTGCTCATCCTTACTAGTATATAACATATTTTTTGTTAACTATTCTGAGGACTGGAAACTATAAGATATTACCTGAAACATGTAACAAACTGGTTAAATTATATGTTATTAATCTATAATGAACAATGAATTACACATTGGTTGTAATAGTGTGGTTAAAATATACTCCCTGATGATATGTGCATATAACTACGTTGAACTGAAAACCAGACACAATCTTAACTTGCAAATGTACATTTCTTAGCATCATTATGCACTGATTCACCAAATACCCAATCTAAAATATGATAACCTTATATAGTGATACTTTTTAATATTTTTCCAAAGAATTATGGACTATTTATAAACACTATAAACATAGTGAACTCATTCTGCCTTGTTAAGATGAAAGGGAGAACAAAAGTAGGCTGAAGAGCCACATTTTAATGGAATGAACATTTCTGCAAGAAAGCTTAAAAAAATTATCCATCTGTTCAATGCTCACATGCCAGAGCTCACTCAGATAGCTCGTAGCACTGTCTTGCTTATGCAAATATGTTTTGCCTGGAAATCTATTTGTAGTTGCTCGAAGGAATCCAGAACGGGCCTCCTTCTGTCTCCCCCACCGGCTCGCGCAGGCCTCCCTCGTGCCGTCTATCTCCTTTCGCGTGGAAGACATTTCACCAGCTCTCACACGCTCACACACGCAGGGACGAGCAGCAAGCAGCATGCAGAACACCGCGTCGCCTCAGACGGCCCCACCATGGGCGATTATGCAGATCTCACAGGCCACTGCTGCTGGCTCACACTGTCTCTGCAAGCAGGGCAATGCGCCCTGCCACTGTCTTTTCAGTTGTGTAACGCACACTATAGACCCCCATTCAATCATTCTGTCACTAAGTTGTTTTAGGCCTACTGTTTTGAACGTGAAGTGGTGAAAAAATATTTTAGCAATATTTGATGCTTAATGTCAATGTTGTTGTTGTTATTGGTGGTGAAAAATCGATAAAAAATGGGTGATGAAGTACATAAACCTTTAGAAATACATATGTTTTTTGTTGTTATAACTTCCACTGGTCTTTAATGCCCTGTCCTGTCCCACAGTGGAACACCTCAGTCAGCCGTCCTCCTAGGCATTCGTGACAAGTCTTTTAGTTTCTTTTCAACATTGCTCTTCAAGCAGGGAATACATGTGAGGTCAACATGCACTATCAAACACCTTATGTCCACCTGAGGGAATACAATCCTGTTGATGATTCCTAGTGATGATATTGCCCCGGTCTATGGCATTGATAGCCCTTTGTCTCACCCATGGGGCTCCCAGACACCTGTGAGCTAGCAGCAGTGTCCACCTAGTCTGTGGTGGTCAGTTTGCTGATACAAAACAATTATTTTTTGTACCACAGGGACAGCAAGGTTGCCCAGTGTTCAAGAGCAATGTGCCAGTAATTGAAAGGTTTTAATCCCCATGCCAACCATGTAAAAAAGCCTTTCGTTCTGTCCCTGAGCAATACTGATAGTCCTAATTGTTCATGTCATCTGTGTTCTCGGTTAGTCCAGCGGCAGTCTACGCCTCTGTCTCCGTAACAACCTACACTGGGTTTGCATCCGGCTCAGCTCTCTGTAGATTTCTACACTTTGCTGTCAAATAAAACATGAAAATGTCTGAAAGAATATATATATATATATATATATATATATATATATATATATATATATATATATATATATATATATATATATATACATAAATAAAAATGTAATCTCAAAGCTTTTTAAAACCGAAACGCAAAAGTGAACATGCTGTAAATAAAGGCAGTATGGCTACATGAGAGATATGGCAGGGGTTGCAGTGTGTCGTTATGTGTGTGATCTAGGAGGGTAGCTCTCCTCTTGGGCAGGGATGCGAAAAAAGAGAAATGAGGAGAGGGGAAACAGAGCCGTGTGGTTGGAACCAGGGGGCTGAGGAGCGTGCCTGGGCAGATGGTCCACAAAGGTGTTACCACACAGTGAGTGGGCAGCGCGATTGATGTGTTGCAACATTCAAGAAGGTGGAACATTTGGCTGCTGACCCGCAGTCAGAACTCCTTTGCCATCCCTCCCCTCCTTATTTAGATGCTGCTGCCGCTGAGAGAGCCAACGGGGGCTATGGGCCTAATAAACGCACACACATACACACAAGCAGACACACACACACACCCTCAGAACGCCACACTTCCCAGGCCCCTGGGGAGCCCAGTGTGTTCAATGGAACCTTCTCCCTCCTCTCCAAGGAGGTCAAGATGGAGGAAGGAGAAAGGGTTTTTATAGCGTTACAAGGAACAACAGATTACTAGTGTGCTGTGGACACTATAGAGGAGCTTACAGAACTGGTAGAGAACGTCATGCACATCACTATTAAAGCCATCCATTTTTGTTGATGATCCCTACAGATAATCCGGATCATATTTCCATCAGGCAACACCACCTGGGTCATCAGGAGAGACCAGCCAATTAATGATACAGAAAGGCATACTTTGGAATTTGCCATAATGGCACTGCTGTAATATAAAATATATACATCCAGCAGCATAGCACCCTATGTCTCATCACTCCAGACCCCTAAATGCCGCCAGATTGTTGTGCCGGTCATGTTTTGCATGACAGACACTAAAACCAACTTATCAATGCATTTTGTAATTCCAAACTGTAAGTATCCAAATTTGGAGTCATGTTTGAAAACTACACCTAGATTCAGGGGAGGCATTTGGTTGACTTCCTGGTCTTTATTTCTCCCACCCCTGAATCGAGTTGATTCGAGAATAAAACTTCCATAGTGAGTTTGAGGATACTACATATTGCATTTGTCTTTTAAATACATAGCTACATAGATTTTTTTCTAAACTAGCTAGTGTAAGTGACGAAATACTCGAAGAGCTGGATGGCTGAAGCAAGATAGGGCATAGCTCCCGGATGATTTTATGACGGGTTATGTTACTACGATGATTAGATAAGTAGGCCACGGGATTAGGCAACATTTGACGTCACTTGAAGCGACTCGCTAGTGGGCAGACAATAAGATCGGTTTGAATACTGGACCATGTGGTATTTCATGTGCAGACTGATAAAGAAGTGGCACAAATGTGCTCTTGGTTGTTCTCAGATAGTTGTTATCAAATACTAGGGGTGCAACGGATCATGAAACTCACGGATCGGATCGGTTTTCGGATCAGAGTCACGGATCGGATCATTTTTCGGATCAGCAAAATAAAAAATATATAAAATAATTGGAATTTGGGTTAGTTGTTTTTATAATTTTCAGTGGTTATGATGAGCAATATGAGAGAGAAATTTGGTTAATATTGATCGTTGTTT
>JACXGM010040443.1:0-10286 GCA_016801145.1 Umbra pygmaea
CTAACCCCTCAGCCTCCACACACATACAATTGTTATTCAAACGTGTGGTGTCATTCGGATGTCACATTTGTTAAATTAATCAGGTGTTAGAGGTGAAAAGGAGGCTGGCTTAGGTATAGCTAACATCTGACCTTTACCCTCTGATCTTTACCCAGTCCCAGATGTCTAACAAGACCATCCTGATCCCCATCCCCATCTCCAAGGCAACCGCGCCGCGTTTCAGGAACAGCCTGGAAGGTCTCAATCAAGAGATTGAGCGCATCATAATACGCGACACCACGGAACAACGAGATGAGGTCATCATTGTGAGTTCACGCATACACACAAACACACACAGATACATACTACTTTTCACACACACAACTTTTAGGCAGGGGGAATGCAGGGCTAACATCTGCTAACAGGTCAGACCAGAACCTGCTGGCACCACACAAACACACATTGAGTGTTCATATTTATGTGCGTTTTGGGGTTCAGCCCCAAGATATCCCAGATGGGCATCGCGCACCCCCGCCCCTCCCCCCCCAACGCAGCAGCTCCACACGCAGCATCGACACGCAGACACCCTCAGGGGGCGGGCTAGGAGGTGGTAACCATAGCAACAGCAGCAGCCGGCCCGACTCGATCTCTCCCTCCTACCTCACCATTCTGAATGACCTGGGAGGAAACAGCCCCTACCCGGCTGAGGAGAAAGGTAAACATGCATACACAACTGCATGTGAGCAGTAATGATTTGTTTTATAAAAAAAGTATGTTAAATGTCTTTGAAGTGGAACTGACAGCATTTTAACAACATGAAATTGAATTAGAATATATTGAAATACACCCATAGATAATAATTTTTCTATGGTAATTTTTTGGTTTTGGTTTTGTACGTTTATAGAATTTTTACAAGTGTGACTGATTTGACATACATTATGATTGTCTGTTTGCTTCAAAACTGCAAAGTATGAAAAAGTGTGTCAGTTCTACTTTAGTATTATATTTCTTTAATAGTTCTTAAGGAAAATATTTGTGAAAGAACCAATATACTATATTTGAAGAATCTTTTAGTGTTATTCATCTCTCTGTCTGATTAGTGACTGACATTCTTCCTGTCTGTCTGCCTGGCTGTGTTTGTTTGCCTGTCTGTCTGTCTGCCTGGCTGTGTTTGTTTGCCTGTCTGTCTGTCTGCCTGGCTGTGTTTGTTTGCCTGTCTGTCTGTCTGTCTGGCTGTGTTTGTTTGCCTGTCTGTCTTCAGATCTGGGTCCATGCTCTCCTCTGCCTAAATATGCAGCATCTCCAAAACCCAACAACAGCTACATGTTCAAGCGGGAGCCACCAGAGGGCTGTGAGAAAGTCAAGGTGTTTGAGGAGTCAGTGTGAGTACAGCCTAACCTCGACCTAAACCTTGTTTTCTTCACAGTCATGTGCAATATTCTAGATAATTTAGGGAAGCCCCGACCAGGAACTGTCTACCCAACACCTGGACAGTTAAGCCAAAAGGTCAAAATCCCTTTATGAAGTTGCTTGATGTTGGGTTAAAGAGATAACTTTCAATTACATGCTAATTACACAGAAAAGTCATTGGCTAACAAAGTACTGAAATACCAGCCAACTCGTGTTCAAACTTGCAGTGCTAGAGTTCATTAGCTTAGTCTACATGCAGTAGAGTGGCTGAGCTTGGTCTATGTAGTGACTTACTACATAAGACAAAAGCGTGGTTTGAGCCTGACTATGGGTTCTCCAGCTTTCCCCGGACCGACAAGAACGAGGCAGGACAAATTGGCATAGCACTGCCCGGGATTTGGAATAGATGAGCCGAATCATCTACCTTGCCACGTTGCTCTCCAGCGACTCCTTTTGTCCAGATCGGGCGCCTGGTAATTCAATTGCGGCAGTATAGTTGGTGAACGTAATTATCCCGTGTAGAGAAGGAGATACTTGTGTTACATGGGCAGCCTTGCTGTGTAGAGAAGGTGATACTTGTGTCCTTGATTGTGAATGTTTAAAATAGGCTTGTGTGTGTTTGTGTGTTACAGCCCCAGACCTCTACAGGAGATTCCCCCATTCCTGTGTCCGGACCGTAACAAGGTGAACTTCATCCCCAAGAGCGGTTCAGCCTTCTGCCTGGTCAGCATCCTGAAACCCCTACTGCCTGCCCCAGAGCTCAGCTTCAGATCAGGGGTTGGGCTCCGTAGCCTGTCTCCAAGCTTGGTGCCTCTAGGTGGGGTTGGCCTGCACAGCCTGTCCCCCTCCATGGTGCCTCTTGGTGGGGTAGGCCTCCGTAGCCTGTCCCCTTCACTGGGGGTATCACGGGGCACCAGCACGGTCCACCAGCAGCCCTGCCTTCCCAGACATGTTGAGGAACCAGAGAGCTAGAGTTCCACAGCGCCTCCCTGGTGGACAGGATAAGGATTAACATCAGTCAGATATACAGATGAACATATTGAACATAAAACCCTGCCGCTCAAGACGCCTTCAGCATGCAAACTACCCTGGTTATAACCCAGCTCTCTGCTCCTACATGGTTATAACCCTGCTCTCTGCTCCTACATGGTAATAACCCAGCTCTCTGCTCCTACATGGTTATAACCCTGCTCTCTGCTCCTACATGGTTATAACCCTGCTCTCTGCTCCTACATGGTTATAACCCCGCTCTCTGCTCCTACATGGTTATAACCCCACCTCCTGGTCCTACCTGGTTATCACCCCCTTCTCTTACCCTATCATAACCCTGCTCCATGGTCATATATTTTCATAACCCTACACCCTGGTCATAACTCTCTGCCCATTGGTCTTACCTGGTCCCATCTAACCCCACCCTCTGGATACACCTGGTCTTAACTCCACCCCATGGTCCCAAGTACCCGAAGGATACTGAAAGTACTTTTATGTTCATCATATAAACCACAAAGCCTTTCCGTGGACATATCTTTATTTTATCATTATTTATCCTGAATTAGGATAGGCCTGTATGAGGCTGTGTTGTTCCCATGGCAATCTGGGTTCAGAGCTACCGTAGCAAAACTCTTAAAGGTTAGGGAGTTGTAAGAAAAACAATGTGCCTAAGAACTGGCTTATATGTTCTGCCCAGTGTTCTGCTTCGTCTCCCGCTGTCCTCCATCTAACTTCCCCATGTTAATTTCTAGTGCATTTATTCTTATGTTGTTGCGGTCCAATACCTCCCCTTCACTCCCCCTCATTGGGATCTAAGCTTGTAGAGTGTGCATCTGGCTGCAAGGAGCCTTAACATAGTCATCCACTCTGGAAGAAAGGTTAGGATAGGGCCGCCGTCATGTCAGTGTTGCTCAGCTTCAGCTGGTGTTGTCCTGCCAGCCAGAGGAATGTGGGCCTGCCTGAGCTCCAGGAGGAAACTGAAGAAATGTGCTGTTCTGCTCAGGGCTCCGCCGGTGTCCACTGGTGTGTTCCTGTGTTACTTTACTGTGCCTGCCATGGTGAAACAAGCTTCTGGAATGTACTGAACCTGTAGATAACACTGTATTTGACACATGGAGATGTAAAAGGGGCTGAACTATATTATAATAGTTATAATATAACAGTATTATTGTTATTTTAACTGTGTTACATTACCCCAGTACTGTGAATGATAATTCCATATGGATTTCAGTATTTTATCTTTAAGTCTAAGCCAGAGAAATCCCTTTCCCCACCGCCGAATTAGGGGTAACTTGGGGCTGGTTAAGGTAATTACATTAAATGTAATTTAAGTTTAAGGTCTGTTAGGGTTAGTTTACTCTAGTGTTGGGGTTAGGAGTCAGAACCAGGGTATCAAGTTGGTCTGAGTCAACATTGGGTGAGAGATAGGGAAAACAACATACTATGACTAACACATCTACCAGGCCTGTTTTCCAAAACCCTGTTAAAGCTAAATTCATCATTAAGAGAATGGGAAACTTTTGGAATACTAAGTCCAGGACTGTTCTCGAAACGATTCCGTACGCACATTTCAAACCATACATTGGCCAAAGTTGCGCCCTGTTGTCAACAGACAGATTTTAATAATGAAGATTGTATTTCATCATGTTTAGATTGTAGCAGTAGGTAGATGTATTGAAAGATGTCAAACAGGAAACAGAAAGGAGGGGCTGATAATAAAATACTTAACAGAAGAAAAGTACTTCAGAAACACACAAGGAAAGTAGCTAAAATAACAGTTTAATCACATTCCTTCAACAACTGTTAAAAACAAACCCATTTCCTCCTATGGTGTAACAAACAGCCCTGTTTCATTCTCAGACAAACATAATCATTTAAGTAAAATGAAAGGCATTGTTGAATAAAATAAAGCATTTGTGATTGGTATACATTCTTGTCTGCATGTAAAGTAAGAAAAACTGCTTCATGACTACTGCATAATATTTACAGTGATTTGATAAAAAGATGTCCTCCCAAATGTTGTCAGTTATCTTGTAACAATCAGACATCTGGTTTAGCTCCCACATAATAATAATAATAATAATAATAATCCTAAGTAGAAAAAGCTTCTTGATTTCCTTAATCACAACAACTGAGCCTGAGATGCTCCTGTTTGAAGGGGGTTTGTGTGACTGCAATATCTAAAGTAGTAAACACTACAGTATAAATAATACATTCAAGACGGTCAGTATAACAATGTAGTAGTATTATAGTATTGACAGGAAGGAATAAAGACATACAGAAACAAGAAGCAAATACAGCAGTTTGAAAAATGAGACCACCAGCAGCAGTAATATAATATTAATAGTACAAATGATCACGTGAAGCATAACAATCAATAATATCCAAAGGCCCATTCTCTGTGAGCAGCATAGTGTTGGGTCAGTAGAGGTCTTGACCTAAAGCCAATACTAACCCTAACTGTGCAGAGTTACACATCCGGGGCGAAAACATTTAACCATACTTATTTTGAAACAAAAATGACATGTACGATAAATAGATTTGTATATTAAGGAACACATTTTCCAGTGTAGACTTCACAACAAAAATACAATAGATAGGTCTTTACAGCGGGGATAATAATTGTGATAATCTAAAAAGTTCAATTTAGAATTAAAGATGCACAGTGAGTATTTAGTCATTCCTTCCAGGATTTTATCAATTCAAACCTCAACAATTTACTGCATATTATGTGGAGACTTGCATACAGTGGGGCAAAAAAAGTATTTAGTCAGCCACCAATTGTGCAAGTTCTCCCACTTAAAAAGATGAGAGGCCTGTAATTGTCATCATAGGTACACTTCAACTATGAGAGACAAAATGAGAAAAAGAAATCCAGAAAATCACATTGTAGGATTTATTGTAGAATTTATTAGTAAATTGTGGTGGAAGTATTTGGTCATCTACAAACAAGCAAGATTTCTTGCTCTCACAGACCTGTAACTTCTTTAAGAGGCTCTTCTGTCCTCCACTTATTACCTGTATTAATGGAAGCTGGTGAACTTGTTATCAGTACAAAAGACACCTGTCCACAACCTCAAAACGTCACACTCCAAACTCCACTATGGCCAAGACCAAAGAGCTGTCAAAGGACACCAGAAACACAATTGTAGACCTGCACCAGGCTGGGAAGACTGAATCTGCAATAGGTAAGCAGGTTGGTTAGAAGAAATCAACAGTGGGAGCAATTATAAGAAAATGGAAGACATACAAGACCACTGATAATCTCCCTCGATCCGAGGCACCACCAAGATCTCACCCCGTGGGGTCAAAATGTTCACAAGAACGGTGAGCAAAAATCCCAGAACCACACTTGGGGACCTAGTGAATGACCTGCAGAGAGCTGGGACCAAAGTAACAAAAGGCTACCATCAGTAACACACTACCCCGCCAGGGACTCAAATCCTGCAGTGCCAGACGTTTCCCCCTGCTTAAGTCAGTACATGTCCAGGCCGGTCAGAGGTTTGGTAGAGAGCATTTGGATGATCCAAAAGAGGATTGGGAGAATGTCATATGGTCAGATGAAACCAAAATGGAACTTTGGTAAAAACTCAACTCGTCATGTTTGGAGAAAGAATGCTGAGTTGCATCCAAAGAACACCATACCTACTGTGAAGCATGGGGGTGGAAACACCATGCTTTGGGCCTGTTTTTCTGCAAAGGGACCAGGACGACTGATCCATGTAAAGGAAAGAATGGGGCCATATATCGTGAGATTTGAGTGAAAACCTCCTTCCATCAGCAAGGGCATTGTAGATGAAACGTGGCTGGGTCTTTCAGCATGACAATGATCCCAAACACACCACCCGGGCAATGAAGGAGTGGCTTTGTAAGAAGCATTTCAAGGTCCTGTAGTGGCCTAGCCAGTCACCAGATCTCAACCCCATAGAAAATCTTTGGATGGAGTTGAAAGTCCGTGTTGCCCATCGACAGCCCCAAAACATCACTGCTCTAGAGGAGATCTGCATGGAGGAATGGGCCAAAATACCAGCAACAATGTTTGAAAACCTTGTGAAGACTTACAGAAAACATTTGACCTCTGTCATTGCCAACAAAGGGTATATAACAAAGTATTGAGATTAACTTTTGTTTTTGACCAAATATTATTTTCCACCATAATTTAACAATAAATTCATAAAAAATCACACAATGTGATTTTTGGGAATTTTATTTCTCATTTTGTCTCTCATAGATGAACTGTACCTATGATGACAATTACAGGCCTCATCTTTTTAAGTGGGAGAACTTGCACAATTGGTGGCTGACTAAATACTTTTTTGCCCCACTGTATCTTACCAATCACAACAGTATTTTAGCACAAAACCATCACTTAATCACATTATCAAATACCGAGATACAAAAAGATTGATTGCAATTTCAAACAGTCAACACACAACATTAGCCACATAATATGATTGAACTGAGCAGAACCCAATTTTTTCCCATATCAGTGCATGTGTCTGTTTGGACAAAATCATTGCATATTGTCAAAATCTATCATCCTTGGCCACAGAAGCCAACAAATCTCACCAAAACCCTGGAGGAACAGTGTAATCTTTCCTCAAGGCAGAGGGGAAAGTGGACCATCATCATACAGCACTGAAACTACCCAGTTTTTAATTTGTATTATTATTTATTTTATTATTATAGTGTTAGGTTGTTGGGCAAACCAATCAGGAGTAAGGTCTATTTATGAGCCCAGCTCCCGACCTGATAAACTCTCAGCTCTGTGCATCTCTAATATAGTTGTCATGGACTTAAGCAAATCAGACTGGAATGTGATTCACTTGTCTTCCCAGCGCTCTTTAACAGAACGCACAGTTACTGCTGTCTCACACACTCCCATCAGGCATTGAGGATGTCATCTTCAGAGCGTCCAATGGCGTCAGGGTTGGATAGAGGGTCCAAGTCTGCAAACAGGTTGAACCATGCAGACATATCCCGCGATGCACCTTTAGGAACTACGAACACACACACACACACACGTTGCATGGAGGATGCATATAGACAGCAATAATTCATCTCTGCACTGCTAAGCCAATGACAGCAAGCTACACCGAACAGGGGTTCTAACCATTTGCGGTTGACTTGGGGCCATCTTGAATTGATTGGACCTGGCCAGTTGATGAGGGCTGCAGAGGCGGAGCCTGGAACATGGGAGGAGTTGCCCAGCCTGGGATGAAGAGAAAAAATGACAAATTGGGAGAGAAAGATTCTTACAGGATAAGTAACAAGAACGCATATGGAGATTTCTGCATATCACCTAATGCCCATGGATGCTCGCTATTGGTCTATGGCTATGCAGAATGTCACCCTAACTCTAACCTTAACCATATTATTTGTATATTTGGTTACAGTTAATTTGTTTACTAAGACAGCTTCTATATCACGGATAGGTTGTGAATTTCACAAAAATGCTAACATTGCTTCTACAAACTGGCCAATGTTAGACTAATGGGCGTTACGTGATATAAAAATATACCATATTGGTACTATGGCTTAAACTCTAAGATGCAGTAGGTTCATCCAACAGTAGGGGGTCAAACATGCAGTAGGATTATCCAGGCACTAAGTGTTAAATGTTCCGTATACTCGCGTTCCTGACCAGTCGCGAAACAATGTGACATCATGGGAGCGCCATAACCAATTATAATCGTCCGTGGTGCTCACAACACTAGTTGCAGTCTTCTCCTGAGCAGAGGTGTCGCAATTGAGGAAAGGCTACAGACTTTTACATTTCTAAAGTACTAGAAGAAGAAAAAGGTTAACGATGGCAGAACTGGCAGCAGCATTGATGTTAATGTCAACAGTGGTTAAAATGATCTTAACTGACTTATTATGAACCATTAACTGTGTTATTATAAATCGTTTACTGTGCCCTCGAACTCGTCCATGTTTCCTCTTTGTGGCGCGCGACCTGTGCTTGCGCGCTCTAAAACCTTGCGTGCCATCCTCGCGTGCGCCAGGTCGGGAACGGCAAGTATACTGAGGCCTTTAAGCTTCATCCTCATCTGCACATATTTAAACAATTACTGTTCTGCCACCATAGTTTATTTATTGACCTAACATTTAATGTAACCTTCAAAATCTGTTGCTATTAGCTGTCAGTGAAGCAAGCAATCACTAGGCTGAAAAATCCAAACAAACCCATCAGAGAGATAGAAATACATTGGAGGTCAAATCAACAATTTTGTACGTTCTTTTAATTGTGATTCTCCCCCCCATTTTTCTCCCAACCCAATTGGTCTTGTCCAACTTTCACTGACCCTGCAACTCCTTGGACAGACGCGGGTTGGTGAGAATGGTTAATCCAACCACATGACGCAGAGCCGCTGATTCTTTTTGCACTGCTCATTCAACATGGAAGTCTTTAGTCAGTTCATGCACCAGATGATTACGCTCACCAACTATACTTCCATGATTGAACAAACAGGTGACCAATCTGCACACAAGGAGTCACCAGAAAGGTACGTGGCAAGGTAGATAATTCAACTTATCAAACCCCAAATGCTAATTCGCGCTGCCACGTGCTGGGGTCTGGGCAGAGTCGGAAAAGCCATATTCAGATGGAGAAAATACCTGCATGGGCCCCACCCATATGAAAACTCCTACATTATTTAAATTCCAGGGCCCTCTCCTTTCAGGGCCCCCTGAATCCCCATCACCTTTCCTGCCTTTACTACACCCCACTTTACTACACCCCTGTTTAAGGCTATATTATCTGATCAGAATCAGCCAAATGCTGTAGAACTCTGGATTTATTGCTTCTCAGTGCAGAATGGCTGGATGACATCTGGTCATCCAGCCATTAGGATTCTGACATGCAGTAGGATCATCTTAATTAGATTGTACATCCAGACCACATCCAAGATGGCCATCACTAAATTTCAACGTAATCAACTCAATGGCACATACACCAATTGGGACAGCTAATTCTGTATTGAGTTCCTGCTCAGGAGACCAACAGTATTTGTGCAGTAGTAAGACTCAAGCCAGTTTGATCCAATTAGCCTGTCTACAATATAAAACACTAATAAATCCATCTGTGAAATTCAAAGGATATTTTTTGCACACCAGAAACATTTCGGTTTGAGAATTGTGAGAATTGAGGAGGCTGGAATTGCCTTTTAGGTCTTGATTTCAAGACAAGAGGCATTAGGAGTTACACATCCAGTAGGGTCATCAGCCTCTAGGGGTCAGACATGCAGTAAGGTCATCTAGCCACTAGGGGTCAGACATTCAGTAAGGTAATCTAGCCACTAGGGGTCAGACATGCAGTTAGGTCATCTAGCCACTAGGGGTCAGACATTCAGTAAGGTAATCTAGCCACTAGGGGTCAGACATGCAGTTAGGTCATCTAGCCACTAAGAGGTCAGACATGCAGTAGGGTCATCCCACCACTAATAAGGGTTAGACCAGAATCAGAATAAAACAGATTTATTGCCAAGTAAGTTTTACCAAACAATGAATTTTTGCTGGTCTATTAGACCAACAGACAGACAGACCTGTGGATCTCAGGGTGTGGTCCAGCAGCTGGGAGGGCAGGAAGCCAGTGGGACTCGGGGGCTGAGAGAGAGGGCGGGCCTCCCCGGGAGGGGGAGGAAGTGGGCCTGACGTGTGACGGGCAAGGGGGGCAGGGTCAGAGGATTCAAAGCAGCCGAAAGCATCCTGCCACTCACGACTGAACTCGTCCAATCCCATTGGTCCAGGGCTCAGGAGGTCTTTCAGGAAGGCCATGTCCCCTGACTGTGCTTCCTCCTCCTGCCATGCCCCAACCTCCACCCCGGGACCCTGCTGCTGGGGACAGTCTCCAGACAGCAGGTCTCCTCCTGGAACCCAAACGTAGAAACAGGCAGAAGGTTAAAAAC
>JACXGM010040444.1:0-10316 GCA_016801145.1 Umbra pygmaea
GATGTAACCATCCACTTTTGGTTACTGTTCAGATGTTGTAACCGTCCACTCTTGATTACTGTTCAGATGCTGTAACCATACACTCTTGGTTACCGTTCAGATGTTGTAACCATCCACTTTTGGTTACCGTTCAGATACTGTAACCATCCACTTTTGGTTACTGTTCAGATGCTGTAACATCCACTCTTGGTTACCGTTCAGATACTGTAACCATCCACTCTTGGTTACTGTTCAGATGCTGTAACCATCCACTCTTGGTTACTGTTCAGATGTTGTAACCATCCACTTTTGGTTACTGTTCAGATACTGTAACCATCCACTCTTGGTTACTGTTCAGATACTGTAACCATCCACTCTTGGTTACTGTTCAGATGCTGTAACCATCCACTCTTGGTTACTGTTCAGATGTTGTAACCGTCCACTCTTGATTACTGTTCAGATGCTGTAACCATCCACTCTTGGTTACTGTTCAGATGTTGTAACCATCCACTTTTGGTTACTGTTCAGATACTGTAACCATCCACTCATGGTTACTGTTCAGATACTGTAAATATCCATTCTTAGTTACTGTTCAGATAATGTAACCATCCACTCATGGTTACTGGTCATACACTATAACCAGCTGGTTGCCTGGCTACCTTCTACATGTTCAAATGCACATACCACACACTGACACACACATAGACACAACCATATATGTCCTTATTCTTGATGTAATGGTTCAACTATATTCTTGTCTTTATCGTTCTTTAATCTGCAGGCATTGATCCAATTCAGCTCTGGATATTTGTATGTTTGCAGCAATAGCCTGATGGAGAACACCACCTCCAGCACCTAAAAATAACTTCAATGGAAAATGGCTTTGGATAGGCTGTTCTCATGGCAATACGTACAAAATCGTACAAAATTGTAAACAAAGTAAACATATGTCCACATGTGACGTTTCCCAAGGCAGTTTACCTTAAAGGTAGAATATGTAGTTTCCCAAAACAATAACAAAAGACATACTTTGCATTAAAAAAGCAAACATCACTATACCTATATTATATATTTTTTTTAGTTGTGTACTTACATTATCCTAAATGTTTCCACCAACTTTCAAACCCAGAGAAATGTGTAATGTAATTCGAAGACACGGGACGTTTCATGTTGTCGCCTGTCAATGGTGTCATGTAACCTTTGACTCCTCTGGTTGCTCTAAGTTCCAGGGAACCGCCAAACATAACCTGAATAAAGTTATAATATATTTAACAATACATTACTTCGTCAGTGAACATTTTTTCTGCCAGAGACGCTAGATTGGCATGTTTTCATTGATGACGAGAACAAAACCCATGATTCCACGGTACTTCCCGACGTCATCCAAGTACATCTTTTGCTATTGTTTTGATTGAGAGACCCCTAGCGGCCAAAAACTACATATTGTACATTTTACCTTACCCTAAACTTAACCTCACCTTACAATAACCTTAACCCTACTAGCGATTGGTCTATTCTTGGAAATGTTCCGGTAGAACGGAGATTCAATACGTAAAAAACTCACGTTGATATGCCACATCATGTATGTCTATGTAATGCAGCAAAGTTTCCATCATGTACGGTTACCCACATCTTGCCATGAGAATGTGTTGCTTTGGAACAATTATCTAATTCAATGAAACCTCAACAATATATCTGGTTGGCTACCTTCTTTGGCAGTAGCTATATGAAAAGAAATCTTCACTTTTAGGAAACTTGAGCTTTTCATTAATTGCCTTCTATAAAAACTGTAAACAGAAATGTCAGATTTGGGCTCTCTGTCTGAGCCCTGCTGATTCAATCAAATGTTAATACAAGATTTTGAGGAGACTGTGGTATTCTGTCTCTAAATGTCACTGATTGATCCTGGATTGCTGCATGGTACTCTCTTTCCTATACACGCATACACATGCACGTACACACACACACACAAACAAACCACACACGCATGCACGTACGCAGGCACACACACACACACACACACACACACACACACCCACACACACACACAGCTAACCTTGTGGGGACCAGAAAACATAAAAATCCATGATACCTAACCTTAACCTAAATCCTAACCTTAGCCATTATCTTAACCTTAACCTAATCCTGACCTTAAGATAACCATAACCTTAACCTTACACTTAACCTAACCTTAGCCTCAATAATGTAACATTTATGCCTAAACTTAACCTTCCTCTGATGCCTATACTTAACCTGTTCATCCCCAGGGTCAAATAGCACTGATGGTGCCCAAATGTCCCAAAATGTTCCCAAATGTCCAAATTTCAAAGGCCCCCTAGGACTCCTTCAACTAAAACCATTATAACTTTTGTTTGCTTCACACTAATGACATCAAATTTCACACATGTACTCACCGGACATAGAAGTATGTTTCTAAACTGTTTTACAGCTGCTGATCCATTACCTTCATATATTATCTATGTAACTTGTTTTTTTCTAGGCGGAATTGAAATTTCCATAAATGTATTCTGTGTTCTACTTTTATGTACTCTGACAAACTAGAACCCAAATTAATACTTTCACTTTAGGATGAAACTCACGTGTGTTTCCTTCATTTTGATACCAAGAGTATGTTTATAGGCCTTGTAAATTTGGAGATATTCTCCATTCGTTTGGGCATGTTTTATTTCTTTCAAAACCAGAAAAAACGCTTGGGGATGAAGAGGTTAACCCTAAACCTAACCTGAAGTGGCTGAACCTGAAAGTATCCTAAATTGAAACCCTAAACATAATTGTAGCCTTGGCCCTAAACATAACTCCTAAATCAGGTATTGACTTTATCCTTATGGGGACCGGCAAAAGGTCCTAATATGATCTGATAAACCAAAACACACCTACTCACACACACACTGTTTTAGACTCTCTGTGTATTAGAATGTTTGTGCATTAGAGGGTAGGGTGTATTAGAATGTCTGTGTGTTAGAGCACAGAGTGTATTAGAGTGTCTGTCTGTTACAGTGTCTGTGTATTAGAGTGTCTGTGGGTTAGAGTGTCTGTGTATTAGAGTGTCTGTGTATTAGTGTGTCTGTGTGTTACATTGTCTGTGTATTAGAGTGTCTGTGTATTACAGTGTCTTTGTTTTAGAGTGTCTGCTAAATGAGTAGAATTTTAAACAGGACGATCAGGTTGAAAAGCATCTAATTCAGTTAGAAACAAAACAAGATTATAAAAACCAGTGGGTCCAAAGAGTCCAGGTCACTGAATAAGATTTTCATGTGATTTATTTCTGCCAGTGGCTATTTTTCTATCCAATATCTGGCAAATTTGTATTTCAATAGTCTCAAATCCGCTTGTTACCATCATTGTAAATGTATGCGGGAATAAGGAAATAGGTTATAACTCTAGCGATTAGTTTTGAATAACAAATGAAAGTTTATGTGTTACAATTGCATTTTCAATATCATTTAATTTCAAATAAAAACATTAAAAAACTAGACACTGCTTGTACCACCAAATGATACGATTGCAGTATTTATTGCGAATGCGCATCAAGGCATCACTGCATACTGCCCTAAGATTTCACCACTGTTCACTGGCTAAACTTCTATTTATGTGCTATGTAAACCTAACACAAAATGCTCATCACTATGCAATTGCCTACTATTCCAAGTTCATTGCTATGCACTTGCCCCCTTTTTAAAAGTTCTCCATAGTCTATTAGACTACCATGAAGTAATCTGTAAAACACAGAACTGAATCTTGCATGTGGTCAGTTTTTTCACTTTATTTCTACATCCAATAAGAGTAAATTATGAAAAATGTCCAGCCTACCTTGAACAGGGCAAAAGAGAAATTAACATGCTAAAGTAACTAAACCCATTCCAATGTTTGTCATTTTTTGTGTTATGTCTCCATGTATAAGAACCAAATTCACCAAATCATGATTGGACCAAATAGTACAAAAAATATAGATAAAATATAGCAGGAACAACTCGTGTAATTATTTATTGTATTTAGTCCACCACTGTCAGAGTGAATATAATACAGACTCTACTCTTGGGAGATTTACCATGAAGTTCATAATATATTTCCTGTGTAATGGTGGTACTTTACAATATCATTGATGAAAAATACATTCCAGTTTATTGTACCTCCATATACTAGTTATTACATGAATAGTTGTGGATGTAATAACTCTTTCACAATTGTTTTATAATGTATTTATCCCTAAAATATTGATCCAGCATAGTCTAATGTGTTATATTTATGAAAAGCTGCCTACACATTGTTTGTTTCCATCAGGGCTTTGGTGCGTTTCATTATGTCAGGTTATTCATCCGCATGAAATGTCTGGATGGAAACCTGATTACTGTCAACCGCCCATCTGTCTTTCAGCAATGAAGAAAAATCTATTTATTTTCCTCTTGCTTCCTGTGTCAGTAAACGTGTTTTCAAACAGCATTATGTGTTCAAACAGCTCAGAGTGAGTGGGAATGCTATTGCAGTCTATGCCTCACAGAGAAGTATTGAGATAGAGTCTCAGAAGTGGTGTGGATCGCTCTGTGTCTTTGAATCGGAGGTCTGTGGAGTAGACAGAATATAATGCCCACTGTGGCTACATGCTGACATTCCTCTAATGAGGAACCACCTCACAGATGGTTTGATTTCAAAAAGGGCCCCTATTCCCTTGTATGACGCACTATGAACCCAGGTCAAAAGTAGTGCACTATGAATTAAACAGATTGCTATTTGGTACACATGCCCATTGGATTTCTTGTACAAACAACTTGCAGCTTGTTAACCTCTAAATATAGAATGGGTCCTAGCAGGTGTTTGTATTTGCAAAGTTTTCTATTCTCTCAGCTACACTCCCTGTTGATTTTTCTGATTGTTTTAGTGTAAACAGAACCTGACTTGGGCATTGCTGCTGCACAGTCTCAAAGCAAACAGATAATAAGAGAAGGCATACTTGGTGACAGATAGGGATCTTCTGCTAACTGTTTAAAATGTTGCCAGACATTTCTGAACATGTACATACTTATTTTAAATTCATTTATTAACATGTGACTACTCTTTTAACATTGACATTTTTTGTCAGTTTAGCTGATGCTCTGTATGAGGGAATTACAATAAGTACAGAGACATTCTCCCGGAGCAACTTAGGTCCTTACTCAAGGACAGTACGACAACCTTCTGACTGCAGGTCTGACTCACTAACAACTGAGCCATCTGTACCGCTCTGCTTTTTTTTTCATGTCATTTTTAATATGGATTTGAAATATGTTATATGGTACAATTTCTTTTAAGAGTTCATTCTGAATAATTTTCAAAATTTGCACTACATAAATTCATCGAGGCTTCCTTGTGAAATCATTCAATATCTCTCACATGAAGTAATTTAGAAGTAATTACCAGTTACAGAAAAGAATGACCAGAGAACTGTGTCATTAATGACTGATGAGATGAAATTACTTTCATATGTCTTCTTCATCCCTCTGTATTTTTAGAGGGTTTGGAAAACTGTCATCCATATTTGCCAAAGCCTTAACTGTAAAGAGTGATACTCTAGCTGGCAAACAATTCCAATCCTAGATACCAGGGCAGCCAGGTGTAGGCCTATTTCCCACATGGTCCAGGGCCACAGGTAAAGACATGAACAGAGTCTACATGCCAGCAGATCTCAGTTGTAAACACAAAGCCCTTTTTGCTGATTTTAGGTTAGCCACCAATAGAGAACAACCAGTACAACCAGCAGGGTGCTGTACTGTAGCTAGAAGAGTTTTGAACTGGAGCTAGTAGGGTGCTGTACTGTAGCTAGCATGTTGCTGTACTGTAGCTAGTAGGGTGCTGTACTGTAGCTAGCATGTTGCTGTACTGTAGCTAGTAGGGTGCTGTTCTGTAGCTAGCATGTTGCTGTACTGTAGCTAGTAGGGTGCTGTACTGTAGCTAGCATGTTGCTGTACTGTAGCTAGTAGGGTGCTGTACTGTAGCTAGCATGTTGCTGTACTGTAGCTAGTAGGGTGCTGTACTGTAGCTAGCATGTTGCTGTACTCTCTGTAGATGTACTGTAAGGTGACCAGATTACTGAGAAAAAATCCAGGGACATTTTTAGCTCAGAAGCGTAAATACCTCGAAAACAGGTAATGATTTTATCTTTGTAAATTAAAAATCGGGACACTGCCCCAGGGGCGTCACTAGAGGGGGGGTCCACGGGCATGCTCCCCTGTAAGACAAATGACTATTATGGCCAACATTTATCATGAATCTAAGAATATACATTTGAATGCCATGGAATATATGGAATGTGTGGATCGCATGAACCGGCGAAATTAAACGTGCAGGTGCAACGTAATAGAAGGACGAATATAGCCTAATAACAAACGTGCAGCTGAAATGTAAAAACATCCCAAATATGTTGGCATACAATGTAATTTATGTTTTCAAAATAGTTTCCTGAGAACAAAATTTGGGAGAACTTCTGAGATATACAGTAGGACTTAACTGCTGGAAATGTCACTCTACTCATAGGAACAAGGTCCCAAGGAAGAACCTGTCTTTCATTAGGAGGTCATTGCTCTGAAGAGACGACTCGTTCCTGACACACCTGTCGTCTCCAACCTCAGACCAAACTCCCACTCACTCTCTCACACTCTCTTTACTTGTTTCTCTCTCTCCTGTTACCATGGCAACCGTCCTCCATGGAGGAGGAACACGTGTGGAGGGGCTAGAAAACGTTGGGACCATACTGAGCCACGTGGAGTCCTTGTCTTTGATTATTTTTGGCTCCCATTTCTCTGTCCTTTTGTACTGGCCCCCATCTTCTATTAACAGGCGTAGGAGACGTGTGGGCGAACAAGAGACGTGTCTGAACGTCCGAACCTCAGAGGGTGTCGGTGTCAAGCTCAGCTGGGATGGGGTCATCTGGCTGTTGGAGAAGCCATTACTGTTTGAGCTAGGGCTTTAGAAATAGACTGATTCAAGGTCAGAACTGGGGCTAGTTGTTTTATTATTGTTTTTTATGATGGCGTTTTTATCCTTTGCAGTGTCGATGACCAAGTCAAGGCTTTGAAAATATCAGAGGTGGCCGAAGTCCGAGGCATCACACCTGAATCTGTCTGATGCCGTGGAGATAAACGAGAGAGATAGACGGAGAGAGACGGAGAGATACAGAGAGAAGAAAATACAGCGAGGAACCAAACTGCAGACTTAAAATGCATGAAAGAGAGAATCTAGGATGGGGGGTGGTGGTGTGGATGTGAGCTGCAATACTGATCAAAGCTGAGATGAGAGTGAGCGAGTGAGGGAGGGAG
Source organism: Umbra pygmaea (assembly GCA_016801145.1). Taxonomy (NCBI): domain Eukaryota; kingdom Metazoa; phylum Chordata; class Actinopteri; order Esociformes; family Umbridae; genus Umbra; species Umbra pygmaea. Next base: position 7,290 of record JACXGM010040444.1, read on the forward strand.
GAAAGAAAGGGAATAGAGGGAGAGATAGAGAGACAGAGGGAGAGAAGGGCCAGTGATCAAAGCCGAGATGAGACAGATAGGAGGAGGGTTGGGGGCTGTCAGAGATAGCACCTCTCAGATTCCTACTGGAACACTGTTGTGTGCTCTATATTGATGCCTTTGTGTGTTTGTAACTATGTGTGCAGTATGTACATGTGTATTTATGTGGGTATGTGGTGTGTGTGTGTGGGGGGGCATGTGTGTAGCCTACATTTTAAGATTCCCCTCTTTTTCCATCCCCCCAAACTATGCATCCATCTGCTAGATGAGAAGCACCGGTACAAAAGACATGGGCGAAAACGTCCCACTGTGCCTCGCAACTTCATCTTGTTTCACCGATCGAGACGGCGGCGTCGACGAATTGTCAACTGATCTTCCACCGCCTTAATGGATTCTGCTATTACCTCATCCGCCTGGGTTGCTAAGCTAATGAGCAGACACCATCCGAGGCCAAAGTAGGGATCAGCAGGAAAGTTTAAATACACATCTCTCCCTGCGTGGTTATTAGCATAATGTCTGCCTGCAGTTTAATGGCTTCAGTTGGTGCCCACGTTCTGCAGTGAGAAGGACTGAGGAGGAAGAGGGGGAGGATGAAAAATATCCTGATCTCCTACAAAATTGAATATAATAATGAGGTATAAAGCCTAATTATAGTATTATATTGTATATACTATATTATAGTAATGAAGTATAAAGCCTAATATCATAATAAGGTATAATGCCTAAGATAATAATGAAGTATAAAGCCTAATATAATAATAAGGTATGACACCTAATACTATAACGAATAAAGTCTATAACTAAATGACTTTGAATAACGTGGTATGAAGGGTAATATAATTTAGAGGTATGAAGTCTATTATATTGAGGCACAATGTCTTGACTAATAATTAATTATGCATCTAGAATCCACTGCGTATTTTACATAATACTGGCATAACCATTTTTGTAGAAATGCTCAACAGATGTTTGCTTGACATCAATTAAAAACAATTTAAAAAGCATATGGTCAATATTAGTAATTTACATCTGCTAGATCACATTTATCAAGAAAATGCAATTCGTTTTTGTGATAAAATGCAATTTTTGTCAAAAAAGCTAACGATAATCAAGGGATGGCAGAAATAATTATGTTTATCATGATGAAATATATTTGGGTATCACACTTCTCAGCCTACCTGGTAAAGTCTACTCCAAGGTGCTGGAAAGGAGGGTTCGACCGATAGTCGAACCTCAGATTGAAGAGGAACAATGCAGATTTTGTCCTGGCTGTAAAACAATGGACCAGATCTTTACTCTTACAAGGATCATGGATGGGGCCTGGAGGTATGCCAATCCAGTTTACATGTGCTTTGTGGATCTGGAGAAGGTGTATGACTGGGAATCCTAGGAGGTGCTGCAGGGGTATGGGGTGAGGGGTCTCTTCTCAGGGCCATCCAATCTCTGTATGCTCAAACAAGAGCTGTGTCAGGGTTCTTGGCAGTCAGTCAGATTCTTTCCCGGTGGGGTTGGGCCTCCGACAGGGCTGCGCTTTGTCACCAATCCTTTTTGTGATATTCATGGAGAAGTAGTCGTGGTGGGGAGGGGTTGCAGTTCGGTGGGCTGAGGATTTCATCACTGTTGTTCGCAGATGATGTGGTCCTGATGGCATCATCGGTCAGTGATCTTCAGCACTCACTAGATCGGTTTAGAGCCGAGTGTGAAGCAGCTGAGATGAGGATCAGCACCGCTAAATCTGAGGCCATGACAGGAAAACGGTGGAGTGCGTACTCCGGGTAGGGAATGTGTGCTTACCTCAAGTGAATGAGTTTAAGTACCTTGGGGTCTTGTTCACCTATGGCGGTAAAGGCTGGATCATGACCGAAAGAATGAGATTGCGTGTACAAGCGGCCAAAATGGGTTTTCTTAGGTGGCTGGCATCTCCCTTATCGAAAGGGTGAGAAGCTCAGTCATCTATGAGGAACTCGGGTTAGAGCCGCTGCTCCTTTGCGTAGAAAGGAGCTAGTTGAGATGGTTCGGCATCTGGTAAAGATGCCCCGTGGGCAACTCCCTAGGGAGGTGTTCCAGGCACGTCCAGCTGGGAAGAGGCCTCGGGAAGAACCAGGACTAGGTAGAGAGATTATATCTCCACACTGGCCTGGGAACGCCTCGGGATCCCGCAGTCAGAGCTGGTTAATGTGGCCAGGGAAAGGGAAGTCTGTGGTTCCCTGCTAGAGCTGCTGCCCCCACGACCCGAGCCGGATAAGCTGTTGAAGATGAGATGAGATGATAAAATATAAATTAAACTAGGTTTACATCATTATAAATAAACATTTTACATTCAGTATTTTTTTGAAATAATAAATGGGCCCCATTGAGCACATTCATGCCAGTTCTAACACACCTAATTAGGGAGTTTTACTGTGTGTTGCAAATATATATTTCTTGAATTTGATGCATGTGTACTGTGTCTTGTTGGTCCTGAGCTGGCTGCTGACTAGCTGGTATTGGGGCTCGCTTCTGACAGGCTGGCTCCTGACTGGTTGGTCATGGGGCTGGCTCCTAATATGCTGGTCATGGAGCTGACAGGTCTTTGGCTGGCTGCAGACTGGCTGGTCCTGGGGCTGGGTGTTGACTAGCTGGACCTGGCTGGTCTTGGTGCTGGATGTTGACTGGCTGGTCCTGGTTGTCTGATGGTCAATCTCATCTTAATGTCAGTCACCAATTTGACAAGAGACATAATCCTCAAGTTCAGTACATTAGCTTCGCTGTACTTCATTAACTATTTTTTAGTTTGCCATACTGATCGCTTGTGTTAAGGAGCCATATGCCCAAATCAATATATTTTGTTGTGTGTCCAATTTGCAGCTATTTTGAAATAACATTGTGTAGATTCACAAAATATAGAGGGTAGAGTTGGGCAGGAAGAGTGCGGGAGCAGACAGGTTCCCGGTATTGAAATTTATCAATGCTATAATGTCTGTCTGTGTGTACACTATAGAGGGTTAC
>JACXGM010040445.1:2500-10318 GCA_016801145.1 Umbra pygmaea
TCAAGGTGATGACTCTGTGGACTCTTCCTTTTTCTTTTTAACAGAAAATAAATTACCACTCACACAGAGTTCCTGAGTAATCTCCAGTAACCCTTCTTAAGAACTTACAATGAAGCAATGTAAGAAAAAAAAGTAATGCCGATATCCTGAAGGTTATGACACCTAGGCCGAAGTCGTGATGACCTTGTGAATACTGTAGAGTTCAAGTTAGCTACAAACACAGAAAAATGTAAAAGCCTTTCCAAGGAAGTGGTGCAAAATCAGATATAGTAAATTATGTGTGTAACAACCCTCAATTTGATAGTAATTACAGCCATTACCGGTACTGTACTGTTCTTGGTTGTGTTGATGTTGTTAAAGTTCTATACTGTGTCCCTCTGGTGCTCTGGCGGTCTCTCTTGTGTCTAAATATACTAGATATGTTTCAAATGTTAAATGTGTCTTGCTACAGTATCCCACCCCACAACAAATAAGAATAATTTCATCCTCAAGATCTTTCTCATGTTATAAGCTATGTTTTTGTCTTAGAGTCACTAAATTATGAAAAAAGCTGCCTTCTGATGTTTGTTGTTGCAATCATGGTGAGAATTTAGGTTCAGTGCCCACACACTTGCAATTAAATATAAAGTGTGGAAGACAATACCACATCATTAACGACTTTCAAACTGTTTCAGAGCTCGCCACCTGTTTTCATTTAGTACTTTTCAACAGCTGTTACCTATAATTAGGGCCTGCTGTTCTACTGTGGGAGAAGGGTTAGTGCACAGCAGTATGGAGGTAGACAGGTCCATTGTTTAGCTTAGCAACTACCATGAATGGTCAAGAAACATTCAGAGGTTTGGAAAACTCCTTCACTTCATCTTTTGCTTGATATTAACATGCTATATTTAGTGGATGTAAATTGTATACCTGTAATTATAACTGGATATAATGTTGCATCTGATTTACTACATCCACAAAACTAAAGCTCAACAGCTCATGCTACAGTACCTGTACAGTACCTCTGTTTTAGATGTGAATTCATTTTCGGGCACAACTCATTTGTCACGTATGTAAAACATATTGATATTATTTAATGCCCTCTGTTTTGACCCCTTCCAATTAGGTAATAGTTGATCTCATTTGCTCAAAAAAAAGGTGGTTTAGAACATCTAATGATGCAAGAGGACACTTCCAGACAAACAAAAGCTAGTAAACCATTACTCACTCAGGCTGTGTAAAGAACTGTAAAACATACTTTGTTGAGCATAGCAGTGTGTACTCCTTTACCACTGGTAGAGATATTGTACAGTAGAACACTGATAACATCTAAGCTGACCGTAGACAAATCCTTATGGAATGTGTTCAAAAGTAGTGTGTACACTCAATAGAGTGTCGGCAGCCATTTCAGATTCAGACATTGCCGTGCTTTGTGGTTATAGCTTATATTACACATGGTTAATGTAGGGCTTAGTTACAGTCAGATTTTCTGCAGCCAGTGAATGGCACTAAAATCTGATGTTTCTATTGTTTGTCAGACAACCTTTCACTGCGGGTAGACCATCAGTCAGCCCACTCATTTGAAATAAAGGGCAGCGTTGAAAGAATGACAGTGTCAACCAGAAGGCGTGGAGTGTGAACCAAGGCACTGTGCCATTTCATGTGAAACCACGGAGACACAAACATATAACGCTGATACGCAAACGCATGCTTGCATTGGCACTGACACACACCACCTCATCGTTCACTATGTTAGCCTCCTGATGCTGTGTCTTTAAGACATGCTTCATTCATCAAACACAGAGCAAACACGACGCCTGCTCGAATAATAGACCTACAAGTTTGACTTGAATATTGTTATTATTAATCGTTGTTATTATTATTACTATTAGTAGGAATGACACATTAAGACATGCATGCATGCATCTTCCCTGTCTGACTTTAGCACTGAGGGGAATACGATGACATTCTCTGGTTGTCTTCCTGTGATACAGTACTGTAGGTCTTAAATCACTTGAACCTCCCTGACCCACCTTAAGTCAAAAGTGTTAAACAGTCACCCATTATCAGCAGTCAGACGTCAACCAGAGAAAAGAAAACGATCAAAAGAAATTCCATGTTACCACACTACTTAAAATTCACAGTCCGTCTTTGCAATTACGTCCTTGACTGATTTCTTTCTGGGCTTTTAAATTCATTTCCAATGACCTTTATGTCACCAAATTCAGGAGTGTGTGGCGAAAAAGTTAGCAATTCTGCTAATTGTTTCAACTGCCGATGTGCGGAGCGTTCTCTGAGGGGTGTGAAGAGAGAAGGTGATTACATTTCTTTTTGAAACCCTTTTTCCCTTCCGCTGTCTCGTTCTATCCTTCCTTTTCAGTTCTTTTTCTGCCGCGCACGCGGCTGGGTGTGTTAATGCTGGGGAACATGCACATGCATCCAGACACTCCCCCCCCCCCCCCCCCCCCCCCCCCCGAAGCAGGCACTCAGTTAGCAGGTGACATGCGGTCATGCAGAAGGTAAACCAAAGGCCTACTTTGTATGCACGGGGCTCAGGTACGGTAGACTGCTCTGCTTCCTCTTTTGTCTTTGCTCAGACAATGTAATTCACCCTCTCCTCAAAGACAATGAGCCATAATGACTGCATGCCAGCACAGCAGACTGTTAATTAATAAACGAACCACAATGGGATGTTCTGGGCCTTGGTGAATCCATTGGAGTGGAATGGGTGTCAGCCAGAGATGTGGCTGTTCCTGTGTGATGGAATTGCTGTGTGCGGACCTAGGCAGGTGCACAGGGACCCAACCTAGTACAGCTGGGCATGACTTGAATGCGTACATAGTGTAGGACACCTCAGCAGTGTGTTTGGCAATGTGTACATCCAGTTCACCCAATCCATATATTCACAAGAACAAAACGACCCTCACTGATGTTTTTGTGATATATAAAGCTAAACGAACAGAATGACATTTTTTTACCTTGACGTGTTGTGGGAGCTTCCATGTAGATCACACAGCTACTCTGCTAACACAAATGAGGGAGAATCCCATACTTATTTCTGCATCATTAACCACACTCACCCAAACAACAACCTGTGCAAACTAATTCCACTAGGTAAATGGAAGCAAAGCCGCAATGCGCGCATCATTAGAATAAAGGACAGTTTATACCCCTAAACAATAAGACTGCTCAATAAGATAAGTGAAACCTATTCTTATATACGTATATATACAGTGCTTGCTAAAGTATTCGGCACCGTTGAACTTTTCGACTTTTTGCCACATTTCAGGCTTCAAACATAAAGATATGAAACTGTATTTTTTGTGAGGATTTAACAATTATGGGACACAATTATGAAGTGGAACAAAATTTATTGGATATTTATAAACTTTTTTAACAAATAAAAAACTGAAAAATTATTGTTTTGGATCATTGTCTTGTGGAAGAAAAATCTCTGTCCCAGTCTCAGGTTTTTTTGCATTCTTCCAGAATGGTCCTGTATTTGGCTCCATCCATCTTCCCATCAATTTTAGCCATCTTCCCTGTCCCTGCTGAAGAAAAGCAGGCCCAAACCATGATGCTGCCACCACCATGTTTGACAGTGGGGATGGTGTGTTCAGGGTGATGAGCTGTGTCGCTTTTACGCTAAACATAACGTTTTGCGTTGTTGCCAAAATAGTTTGATTTTGGTTTCATCTGACCAGAGCACCTTCTTCCACATGTTTGGTGTGTCTCCCAGGTGGCTTGTGGCAAACTTTAAACAGCACTTTTATGGATATCTTTCAGAAATGGCTTTCTTGACACTCTTCCATAAAGGCCAGGTTTGTGCAGTATACGACTGATTGTTGTCCTATGGACAGACTCGCCCACCTCAGCTGTAGATCTCTGTAGTTCATCCAGAGTGATCATGGGCCTCTTGGCTGATCAGTCTTCTCCTTGTATGAACTAAAAGTTTAGAGGGACGGCCGGGTCTTGGTAGATTTGCAGTGGTCTGATACTCCTTCCATTTCAATATAATCGCTTGCACAGTGCTCCTTGGGATGTTTAATGCTTGGGAAATCTTTCTGTATCCAAATCCGGCTTTAAACTTCTCCACAACAGTATCTTGGACCTGCCTGGTGTGTTCCTTGTTTTTCATGATGCTCTCTGTGCTTTGAACGGAGCTCAAAGAACTTCTGGAGAGAGTTTGCTGCACTGAAAGTAAAGGGGCTGAATAATTTTGCTCGCCTAATTTGTCAGTTTTTTATTAGTTAAAAAAGTTTGAAAAATCCAATACATTTTGTTCCACTTCATGATTGTGTCCCACTTGTTGTTGCTTCTTCACAAAAAATTACAGTTTTATATCTTTATGTTTGAAGCCTGAAATGTGGCAAAAGGTTGAAATGTTCAAGGGGGCCGAATACTTTCGCAAGGCACTGAAATATATATTGTAGACAGTGCTGCTCTGCTTCTAACTGAATCATCCCAGTGTACAGTAAAATATAGTCCAGTGTAAAGTACAATACATGTTTTTTACTACTGGTAATCCCTTTCCTACCGGTGTCATTTGCGTACAGTATATTTGTCTATTGTTGTATTGTTATTACTCAAATGTTTAATATTCTACTAAAATGGTTTGTATCACCTTAAAGGTATTCGTAATTAAACGGTTCACGTAATAGGAAGCCATTTTTAACTGGCACAAGCGGCCATGCTAGTGAATCGGATTTGGATCTTACACTGGAATCGATGTCTTGCATACTGGATAGGATTATTCAGTGGTGCTCCCACTATTTACATCAGTGGGTCTGTGTGAGCTTGACCAGTAAACTCAGATGGCTGCCAGCTCTTGTTCTTATCTGATGACAATGTAACTATGCCCCCACATCCACTTACTACTCAGCCTTCCAGGAATACAGGGTGCAGAATTCAAGGATGATTATTGCATTGTTATTTCACAAGGACGTGAAAAGTGGTGCTCTGGCCAATAATGACCCATTTAATTTGTGGCATCTAATATATTACAGCCCTCGACAGTTGAGCTAAAAGCCTCTCGATGGACCTAGTTCCTTCGAAGCATTATTTATTTTTCTATATTTATATAAAGACCTGGTACCTCTCTGACGCATGTTCCAAGTAGCTCTTAGTGTTTTTGGAAGCATGGCATTTTTAGGGGGGGGGGTTGCCATGGTCACACAGGCTAGTCACTTGGTAAGGACACATGGTAATTACAAAAAAGACTTCTCCCAACCCGGGACAACTGATTATTTATATATATATATATATATATATATATATACATTATATATATATATATATATATACATTATATGATGAATAGCTTTGTCATTGTTGGTTTGAATTAAAATAAAGGCTTAGCTGGATTCAGTTACAAATTCAATAAGGACTTTAAGACATTGCTGTACTTTTAAACTTCAGTAATAGCGTTATAAGGCTAGTCAGGGACAAATACCTCCAGTAGTGAGGATGGAATGATTTATCTACATGACCTGATTTTAGAATATTATATTTCACTATTGAATATGAAAAAGGACAACATTGCTGGTATTCACAGCAGAAAAGACAAGACTTTGTTGGATTGTTGTCCCGTGGGCCTACTCACTAGCACTGGGCTGTAGGTTGTGAATGGTGGTATCCTGCCATGGTAACAAGGCATTGTGCAATAACAAGCCAATGTGGTGAAATGTATTTGATAACAAGGATACTTGGGGCAGGTATTTACTGTGGGACCAGTCATCTAGACTCGGTGCATACCTGGGGGGTTGAAGGTTGTGAGGCATTCTGAGGGACAAAGGCACAGCTGGGGGGGGGGGTGGCATGGGGATAGGGGCACACACCCAGGGGATGATTTCGGAATAGGGGCTTCTGTCGAGGTAGGTGTTGAAAAAAGGCTCATGCACCTGAACGCACCAGTGCTCCCTAATAACTCCTGCTCTGGTCTCACTCAGCAGCTGGGCTCTACAGACACCTGGCATTCCTCTGTGTGCACGTGCCCGTGTGCACGTGCCCGTGTGTGAGAGGCTGTGTTTGCAGAGGCATACTTTCATCTGCAGCTTTATGGAGGTCTTAGAGTAGGAGTCCCAGGTTTGATTGCTCCTGCTGTTTGCATTAGCTCCCTTAATACTGCAGCCAGGGTTCTATCTGGAATACACGCACACATACCTTTGTATTCGCACACATACCTTTACTTTGTATTCACACACATACCTTTACTTTGTAAAAGCACACAGTTCAGAATCCCATCTCGCATGTGTGATTATGTATTCAGGAACAAAGCACACATAGCAACACCATACCTACTCTACAATACAGACCGGGTAGTACATTAGAGTCAGTTTTAGCCTTCCACAAACTGTCTCATTATTAAGCCTATTGGTTTCAGATGAAATTAGGATTCACTCTGAACAGTGATGCAGAGTAAATAAAGTGTCTGCAAAGTCCCCTGAAACCTTCAGTCATTCAGAAGGATGACAGGTCATGAAACACTGTAAAATAACTTTTATATTCAGGACACACTTTCCTTATCTGTCACAATGAGCCAGCTGTCTGTCATGCACACAGAAATACCATGGCTGTCTTTATGTTAGTGGGCGTTCCCCCCCCCCTCACTTATTTGCCTGAATGAAATTGAAAGGTAGAATTGGATTTTTAATGGCCTACTTTAGAAAACTGCTGGGATTTTTAAGCCCCAGCACGGACTTTCTCCACATTAGGTGAGAATGTATGTGGTCTCAGGGTTTTTTAATAGGTTTTCCCAATGACAAATGTAAACTCTTAGTTCACTTGTACATTCTGAACAAATGAACTTTAACAATGCGTTGCGCAGAACATTTGAATGTCCGGGGTCAAACGTGTGAAAAGAAATTGTCTGGAGATTTATTGTGGAGACGTCAAGTGGAAAACACAGTTGTTTGAGCATAAAATTGCGGCCAGGTGTTTTCCAAGTTGTTTTGGCCTTGCGTCTCACATTGGGAGAGCGTCTGAGTGTGACAGGGAATTAGCGGCGCTCTGCTAGACATCAAGCCAAAGCAACAATGACAGCCACCCTAAGATACAGCGTACAGTCATCTCATGTTTTTCTCCTTTTTTTCTCTTGTCATTCCTCTTGTGATCCCTGTCTTCATGTCCACCGGCCGTTATTCCTGCTCCCTCCTCAAACCCCCTCCTACAGAAGTCAGAGGAGGATGAGCTGGTGTTGACCCCAGATGGTACCAGGGAGTTCCTGACATTTGAGATCCCCCTGAGCGACTCGGGGTCGGCAGGCTTGGGGGTCAGCGTTAAAGGCAACCGTTCCAAGGAGAACCTCGCTGACCTGGGTATCTTCGTCAAGTCCATCATCAACGGAGGAGCTGCCTGCAAGGTGAGGATGCAACCTGCCCTCTCCTCAATAGTCTATACATGGTATATCAATAAATATGGCTATAAGTATACTACACACTAATACAGTTGCAAGTTCTTTAAAGAGAATGTTCACATGGTGCTGTAAGAAGACAGATGATATTAGGCTTTTGTTAGCCCACATCATAACACTTTGCACCTGGCTTACCTCTAAAACTACCAAGCCGCCAGTCCTAGCTGCTCTGCATGTGGTGCTGGATGGCCAGTAGGGGGACTCTTTCCCCTGCTCTAAGAACCTCAAGCATCATATTAGTGAAGGGGATATAGCCGTGCTAGTGGTGAAGGTGATATAGCCGTGCTAGTGGTGAAGGGGATATAGCCGTGCTAGTGGTGAAGGGGATATAGCTGTGCTAGTGGTGAAGGTGATATAGCCGTGCTAGTGTCGAAGGGAATATAGCTGTGCTAGTGGTGAAGGGGATATAGCCGTGCTAGTGGTGAAGG
>JACXGM010040446.1:0-10314 GCA_016801145.1 Umbra pygmaea
CATTGGTGTCTGGTTTAACGTTAATGAGTGATGAAACACCTGCTCTGGTGAACCATTTAACGTTGAATAATACAGTCAGAGTTAGTTTTTTCTACCTGAAGAAAATGTTGTCTTTCCCCTATATTTTCTTCTTGGGGGGGGGGGGGGGGCTTTATAAAATGTGTCACCTTTTTCAGCCCTTCTGAGTTTGCAGGTATGTGTAATGAGTGTCTTGATTCTGGATGAAGGTATTTTGGACCATTCCTCCTTGCAAAACATCTCCAGTTCATCTCCAGTTCAGTTAGGATGGTTGCTGAGCATGGACAGCCCGCTTCAAATCACCCCACATATTTTCAATGATATTCAGGTATGTGGACTGAAAGAGGCGTCATGCACCTATTTCTTTAAGGGGGCACAGTGTGCACAACACATGGAAACATGTGCCCACAAATACAGTTATTAAAAGGAAAATCCACTTGGCTCAAAAATCTGAGGGGGCACGTGTCTGAATGTGCATGATGCCTCTGGGGACTGGGATCGCAATTCATGTGGAATCCATGCGACCCTCAACTTTAACAAGGTTCCCAATACCGGCACTGGCCACACAGCCCCACAGCATGATGGAACCTCCACCTATTTTTTTTGTAGGTAGCAAGTGTGTCTTGGAATGCTGTGTTCTTTTGCCACCATGCATAACGTTCCTTGTTATGACCAAATAACACCATCTTTGTTTCATCAGTACACAGCACATTCTTTCAAATTGAAGCTGGCTTGTCCAATTCTGCATTTGCATACCTCAAGGGACTCTGTTTGTGGCATGTGTGCCGAAAAGGCTTCTTCCGCATCACTCTCCCATACAGCTTCTCCCTTTGCAAAATGTGCTGAATTGTTGAACGATGCACAGTGACACCATCTGCAGTAAGATGATGTTGTAGGTTTATGGAGGTGGTCTGTGGGTGTCACAACCTGGCAGGGACTATAGCCAGGTTGTGGCAGAAAAGTGAGCTGAGATCTTGGGCTCAATATATGTGTATATGTATTACTGTGTAGTGTGGGCTTGAGGGGTTTATTTTCATATGACAGTGCAATGCACTGAGGGTTTATGTTATGATATGGGATGTTATGTATGGTTCTCTTATTTATGTTCAAGAGTATAGCCAGTGATTTGGCATGGAATATTTATGTTGGTTAGTTCAATTCAAGTGTGGGTATATTGGGAAGTCTGGCGCCATTCCCTGTTTCTCTATTGCATTAGCCTGGATTCCTAGAGTATAGGACTATTAGACTTAATGAGTAATTGCTTTCAGCCTGCTTTTGAGCAATATATGCGATGCTGGTGAAAAGAGCACTTTAGTCTGATATAAACATTGTGCCTCCTATATGTATTGGTAAAGTTAATGTGCATGCTCTATATCAGTGGGTGCTTCTAAATAGCATACTAAGTGCTATATACCTATGTATGTATGTATGTATGTATGTATGTATGTATGTATGTATGTATGTATGTATGTATGTATGTATGTATGTATGTATGTATGTATGTATGTATGTATGTATGTATGTATGTATGTATGTATGTATGTATGTATGTATGTAACAGAAATGTAGAAATTTCTGCAGCACTCAAGGTTCCTAAGAGCACAGTGGCCTCCATAATCCTTAAATGGAAGAAGTGTGGGACAACCAGAACTTTTCCTAGACCTGGCCGTCCAGCCAAACTGAGCAATGATGGGAGAAGAGGTTTGGTGAGAGAGGTAAAGAAGAACCCAAGGATCACTGTGGCTGAGCTCCAGAGATGCAGTAGGGAGATGGGAGAGAGTGGCCTGGCGGAAACCTCTCCTCAGTGCAAGACAAATGAAAGCCTGCATAGAGTTTGCCAAAGAACACATGAAGGACTCGCAGACTATGAGAAATAAGATTCTCTGGTCTGATGAGACCAAGATTGAACTTTTTAAAAAGCCCTGACTGGTGAAACCTTAAGTGCTGCAGAAATTCTTTTGTAACCTTGGCCACATCTGTGCCTTGCCACAATTCAGTCTCTGAGGTCCTCAGGTAATTCCTTCGACCTCATGATTCTCATTTGCTCTGACATGCACTTCTTCTTCTTCTTCTTCTCTGGGTTTTATGGCGGATCGCAACCACAGAGAAGTGCATTCACCGCCACCAACAGTACCGGAGAGTGAGGCCGGACACGGCCCACCCGAATCAACACCACCCAACCACCCCACGTCCCTAAAATATAAAACACACCCCATTCCCCACCCCCCCCCACCACCCCACTACCTACCCTTCCCCTTTATCAACCTTGTGCACCATTACCCTCGTGACATCAGTTACACCCATAAAATCCCTAGCAGCACCCACCACAACATCAATCCTCGCATTTTGTCCCTTCACCTGACTACACACATTCACTACACTACACAAAACGCCAAAAACTCAACCCTGCCCACCACCAGTGAATCCTTCCCAACCACACACTCATGCTTACACTTCTCTGACAACACCACCCTATGAACACCCACACTGTCCTCCGACACCGGTCCTACAACCCTCTCCTTCTCCACCTGCACACCAACCCCAAGTCCCCCCACTCTTCGCACCGCTTCCGCATACGTGACCCCATCCACCACCTTAACCCGCTGTGCCTCCACTGCCTTCTTCTGTACCACACCCCCCCCAAACGCAGCACTGTGCTCCCCACCAAAATTACAACACTTAACCTTGTCCCCTACCCCACACTTAACATTGTCATGCGCACCCCCCACACCTACCACATCTACCCTTCCCTCTGCACACAGCAGCCACATGCCCCATACGCTGACAATTAAAACACCTCAGTGGCGGTGGCACATATTCCCTTACATAAAAACTAAGATACCCTAAGTGCACCCTACTCGGCAATGGCCCTCCAAACTCCAACAACACTGTGGGACTCACCTTCTCAAACCCCAGTGCCCTACTGCCCAACCGTCTCGCACCCACCACCACCCCTCCCGACACCACCTCTCTTAACTCCTCCATAGAAATATCCTCCGGAACACCCGTGATCACCCCTCTCACCTTCACGGCACTCCCAGGCACCCTACACTTTACCTTACCCCCAATCAACACCTCCATCTTCAGCAACTTATCCCTCTGAGCCACACTACCCACTACAATAAGCACCTTACCACCACTCAAACCGCCGTGAGCGACACTGGGTGTAACATCTGACGTGTCGGGGCCAAAAACACCACAACCACCTTAAACCCCTGCTCCCCACCACTCTGTGCCAACCCTTCACCCTCTCCCGAACTACTCTCCACTCCCTCTTTCTTCCATGCTCGCTGCTCGCTTCTTCTTCCTACGACTACCCCGTGCCTCCTCAAACCCTATCCCCACACTATCAACACCCATACTTTCACCTGAACTCCCCACCATGCCGAACTCACTTACGGCACCGCCGTCGTGACCCGCCACCTCACCGGCAGCCAGCCTGCCCCTGCCCTACTCTCCCATGCAGCAAATCCAGAGCTATAATCTCCGCCCTCTCCTGTTCATACTCCGCAGCAGTAGATCCCCACGAGGACGCCAAGCACCCCCATTCCGGCTCGCCTGCTCGCATCCCGGGTCACTGTTGCAAAAATCCTGCCCCACTGTAATTGAACTGTCCCTCCCCAGGAAGGGGGAACAAACATTTGACTGTGGAACCTTTAAAATATTCTGGCCAGCCAACTAGTTATCTGTGAAGAAAAACATGACTTGTGCAACCCAATGTGAATGTAGTCATTATTTGGTCCTGTGAACATTAATTTCCCACTACAGATCACCCGTTTCGTCGCAAGGTCCGCTGCGAGAGGAGGACCGTCACATAGCACTGGAAATCATTGTGGGATCATTGAGGTTTTTAATAAGGACCAGAAATCACAGCATTGTGCAACGTTTATAGTCACACTGATGGTGCAATGTCAGGTGTCCATGAGAGAGTGGGGTTAGCAGGAAATGTTGATCGCTCGTAGTAGAGAGATGATTTCACAAATAACACCATTCACTTTTAAACATTTTGATAGCAGTTAGCAGGGACATGTGATGAATGTACCATTGTTAGCCTTGTACCATTAAAGTTCATTGATTGTAAGGTGTTACATGTGTACAACAATATTTTGTATTTACCAACATGAGAGTCTCATACAAAAAACAGCCAGTGAAGTGATCCCATAATATTTCCTGGTCCTTAATCATCAGGCCTATAAGATGAACGGTGGAACAGTTGGGGAATCCCCTGCTTGGGAAAGACAAAAGGAAAAATTACATAAAAAGGTACAGTTACACATTTTCCTGGAATTATACAATCATCACAGTGGACAACCATTCTTCATGGTAAATTCTGTATATTGTCATCCTTGAACCAATTCTAATTTCAAGGGAAGCAATAATATTAAAGACTGGATGTCATGGTGAGATCCGATAACTCTTGCAGTAAACACCCTCTGTGCATACATTCTACAATCCAAAAATTGTGTTCTGTTGTGCGAGTCAGACTAAAAACCATTTGACTCAATTTAAACAAGGTTTCCCACATCTGACTCGACTGATATGATGATGTCATTTACCTGTGTCAGAGGCTGGGAACATGTAGCCCCTTGGATATTCAGTCTGAGCTACGCAATGTAAATGTTAGTTACATTAAAGTTGTTATAAAATGAGTTAACAGTCCCTAAGAAGCAAGTAACAATCAGAATTTAGGCCACACCTCGTGAATGAGTGGCGTGGAGAGCTAGTCTGTCCTGGTACTGATGAAGTCAGGTCCTCTGGGTGTGTCTCTAAGCCCAGATTATGTTCTGTCATCACTGTTGAAATGAGCCTTGAATGCTGACAGGACGCTGGAGTGGTTGTATAACACATGGACCATACCTAAATATGCATTTATGTAGTGGGGTCTTGTTAATGTCTGTATTAACAAACCCCTGTTAGGGACAAGATATGGTTTTTGTCACTGTGTTGGTCTGTGGTACTCGTATGTAGTGAGGTTAAAAATACCTGTAGCGTGGAACATCTTTGCATGTATCCAGTGTTTGGTTTAGAGTCACACAAACCAACACAGTACATACCTGCCCTGTGTTCTGCCCAGATAAAAACATCTGGTTGTCAAAAGTCACCTGTAGGGACAGTTATGTTATGCCAGGCAATGACAATGTCATGATGTGTTCTATTGGATGCAGCAACATGTTTGCAGCATGTTGGTGGCAGCCAACAGAACTGTTGTGTTTTAACACCTTTGTGTAGTGACATTATAATCAATGGAATAGGGATTGTCTGGGTAGTCCAGTATTGGAAACGTAAATTTTGGTGTATGTGCATGGATGCTGGAAAATAGTATCCATTTCTTTGTGTGTGGAAAAAACATCCCTTGACTATGCGGGCTGGGAGACGAGTGAATTCTATATTAGCAAATTTGTGTAGCATAATTTGGTCCTGAGATAACCCCAGGGGGCCATGTCTCTACTTGTTGTAGATAAATAAATGTGGTGTATGACCCATTGTATATCCATACTCATCTCTTTCAGCCTGGAGCATGGTTAAGCTCCTACTGTCCTATCTGAGGCAGGAGGTTCGGTCACCTTTCAGGCTTCCTGAGTCCAGAGGACAAATGCCAACGGCCTGTTTAGGAAGGAAAAAATTAAAACACACAAAGATCATGACCAGCAGTGTTCCAATATTGTTTAGAACTGAAAGTGCTCCACCAGGTATCATAGACCCTAGTGGAGCTTCTTTAAGTCCTGGTGTCAAGGCAGTAGGGGAGAGGGGTGATCTGATCTGCCAATACATGTGCTGTGGTTTGGGCTGCATTATTCCAGGTGAAGGTGCATTCCCCCCATCAGAGAACCTGTTCCCCATGATCGGACCCTTCCTGTGTCCCTGCTTTGCAGGATGAATGGGACCTGTATTGCCCCTCTGTGGGTGCTTCAATGGACCCCTCTGAGGGTCTGTTCCTCCCTGGTCATCTGCACCCCCCACCCGCATGTACTGTCACTGGGTGCTGGTTCAGCAGTCAGGCCTGGCTGATGAATGCACAGCTTTCTGGGAAATGTGGTTTTCTTTGAGGACTCAGGAGCATGAACATTCCCCGGTACTGTAGTGAACAATGAATCATGTTTCAAATTAGCCAGCAGATCATTATCAGAGACCCATAACTCATTCTGTGATTCTGTGAAAACCATGGTTGAAACATGAAGCTGATTCCTAGAATCACCCGTATCAGTGATTTTTCGAATCAGAGGTAACATGAAATTAGTACAGGATTGTGTGACCCCCAAGCTAGTAGCCTTAACTCTTATTATTTTGCTACTCAGAACCGAAGCTCCAAGTGCAGACATGGGGGTCGCGTATCCGTATTTACTATAGGTTGACAGAGATTTATTGGGATCTGATATGAATGCAGAATCCTGTTCATGAGGGTTTTTTACCATTCTTTGCAGCATGTGGACGTCGCACTTTCGATTGATAAAGCACTTTTCTTAGCAGACAGTTAGCATAAGATTTAGCATTACCTTTGGTGTCTCCACTTGTTACGTTCGTACTGCTCCCCAGGAGGGGAGTGGGATGTCACCAACACTGTCCAAGGCCCTACTGCGGCCAGCAAAGGAAGTATGGGGTCGTAGGTGCAAGCAAGGACACGGAAACCAGAGTACCTTTTCACAAAGGGCTTTTATTAGCCAAGGTAAATATTAAATGTTTTTAAATAATAATATGTTTGGGAGGAGAGGCTGCGCAGACCAAAGGAAAGAAATTAAACAAAGGTTAACTCTACCCTGATCTAAACTAACACACACACAGAACCTGCACCTATACTGGCACACGAATGAGGCGCCCTACCCAAAGTACAGGTGTGGTCTGTTCAGGTCTTTCCTAGTGTGTTTAACAGGGGAGTTACCCTACGTGTGGTGTAAGGCCAGGCCGTCTTGCCTAACACCCCCAAGTGCTTCCTCTCCTCCTCTGGGAACCAAAAGAGAACAAATGTTAATACAAAGTGGCAAGAAACACAATTCACGAATATTAACACACTCACACAATAGGCCTACCACTCTCTCTCTACAAACAAAGCTCTCACACTAGAACAAGTACTAACCCTAAAGGCAACCTAAATTACTACTGTACCAAAATGTGGCAAGAACCACATTCAACAGACACAACTCGAGAGCCACCTAATCAAAGTGGCCTAATCAAACCTGTGTGAGGCAGAGAGAGAAACCTAGTGGCCTCAACCCCAAACAGATATTCCAGCCTGCAGCAAGAGAGAGGGAACAAATGTAAAATGGCTGGTTTTATACTGTGGGGAAGGTATGATGGGTAATGGTGATTGCTGAAACCAGGTGTATGGGATAACGGAGGGAGCCAGGGATAAGTGATGAGTGATGATCAAACCTTCTCCACCTGTGGGGACACACAAACTGAACAGAAACAAACACACAGAAAACAAGGCAGAAAAATAGCAGACAGACACTAACTAAAACCCAAGGTCCATATTTTATTATGTGTAGACTGGGGGACGTAACATCCACTATGCTTATTTAGATCAGAAATGCCCTGTTTGTTTGTCCGGTGGCAGTCTGCCTTTGTTCATTTTGCTACAGGGCAGACCACACAATGTGTTAACTTTTGATTGGTTAGCTGTTTTAATGGTTGCGCTAGCGTAGTTTCACATCCACCACTCATCTCCTGTAGCTGAGCTGTTGTTGCCTGTTCAAACTCAGATTTTGTGAATTCTGATGCGTGTTCAATGTTTTTAAACCATTCAACTGAGGGAGTGAACGTGTTTTTTGGAGGAACTGCCATGTGGTTAAAGGCCTGTGACACGTGTGTGTCCGCATTGTTTAGCAGTGATGTACCATCGTCACTACCCCCCATGCTGTACATTCTGGCGCTCTGTTCCCCCTCGATCGGCGATGAGACTAGCCAAACTGCTGGGTCGGCTATAGCACCAGCCTTTCCTGGGTTGGCCTTTATCTTTGAGCTGCAACAGGGATGCCTGTATTAATGCAGTAGTCTTCTATGGTTGTTACCTTTTCTTGATTGCTCGCCAACTGAGGTTTTTTAGAGTTTAACTCATCATCCGGAGCCTGGGATTGGCATGTCCAATGTTCTTTTTTCAGTTTCAATCTCATCCATTTCAATGTATAGGTGTTTTAGCTCTTTTTGTTTTATTGACATTGTTTTAAAACAAGCAATTTGTGCTCGTTCTTGCTATATCATAGCCAAATTGTTTCCGAACATTAGGTAGCCTAGAGTCAAGAGCACCTTTTGGGATTTCTTTGAACTGCTTAGCATAATTCCAAAAGACCCATACCAATTTAATATGCTAACGTTTTTGCCTGTTGGATCTAATCCTTCTGCAGTTAGTTTTGTAAGCGTCTTGCTCACATTATTTCCCCACGCTTTTACATAAGAAAACATTTGTTGATTCTCCATTCTTGAATTAT
The DNA here is from genome assembly GCA_016801145.1 of Umbra pygmaea. NCBI lineage: Eukaryota > Metazoa > Chordata > Actinopteri > Esociformes > Umbridae > Umbra > Umbra pygmaea. The sequence goes on from JACXGM010040446.1 coordinate 8,442, forward strand.
CACCATATTTTACCTCGAAAATGAATATTCTAGCAATAAACATACAGTACGTTCTAGATTCGTCTATGTGTATACAAGCAAACAATTTTCTTAAGCCTGCCGAACAGTTTTAGTCTACTCACCAGGGCTACAGAATCCTCAGAGTTCAAATCCCAATATCATAAAAACACGCAACAGTCCGTCCAGCAGATTTGTCCGGTTTTTCCTTTTGAAATAAAATCCATATCCAATGTTCTACATGCACTGATCGAAAACCATTTTACTTAGCAAGGCATCACGTTGCGGTCACCAAATGTAGATAGGGAAATAGAAGATTACTATTGATATGCACAAGATTACTCGCGGATATGTCTACAACAGCCGTGACAGATCTATGCGCGTCGGCTCGCACCTACGAGCAGAAGTGCCTCCGGAGGCACATCTTCCTTTTGTAAGAATGACTTCAGTGTTGTTCTTTGTTATTTTCTCAAAGAAAAGTTTAACTCCAAGTCTACCAGAGTCGCGGCCAAAGCAGATTCGAAAGACCGCTGTTCGCCAGCAGCAGCAACCATTTCTTTGTTTTCCCGTAATTACATTAAGCCAGCCCACCGACTCTATACACATTGTGATTGGCCTGACCAGAATTTGTTTTTTCCAGCTCGCAAGTCAAAGGAGAGTTGCTAAACTGACCCTAGCTACAAATTATATTTGCTGCCGCTAGGGTGCGTCTAGATTTCTAGGCTACTTCTGCCTACCAAAAACTACAATTATCTCATATCTAAATCACACGGCTAGAGCAAAAGCTTGCCCGGAGCATCGTTTATGATTTGAACTCAACTAACTAGACTAACAACAAAGCAATTCATCCTTCCCGCCCAGGTGATCCCCCAAACTCCTCCCCCGTAGCATACTAAATGGTGATCACTTCACTTGGCGGTGATAGAACAAACAGGCTTGGCACCCCCACATTACATAATTCAATTATGCACAGTCTTGCTGGCGCTAGCCTTAGCAGCAACAGTAGAACACTGTTATAACATTTACATGAAACTGAAAGTTCCCCCTTGAGGGGGGACAACATACATTTCCTTGTGGAACCGCCATACTGGTGCAAATACCATTACAAAAGAATGGGCCTTACACATTTACATGATATTGAACTGTCCCACCCCAGGGGGGGGACAAACATTTGACTATTCTGCCCAGCCAACTAGATAGTTATCTGTAAAGAAAAACATGACTTGTGCAACCCAATGTGAATGTAGTCATTATTTGGTCCTGTGAACATTAATTTCCCACTACACATGCACATAACTGCACACTATATTGCATGTTGTATTTAGTCCATGTTTATTTTTTGGTTCTTGGGGTGGAAGGAAAGTGGTGGCGTGCAGAATGTCAATGCTATACTTTATCTAGTGCACTGTAGCCTGTTGACTGTCAAAACCAACATAGCAAGAAAGTTTTGACTGTTTGTTTTTCGATCCTGCATGAGAAGCTGTAACAATGAAATGCTTAGTGTAAAATGCTGGTATCGTCAACCTGGTCTTTCTGCAGGTAAAACACGTTTTGGTTATATTTGGTTGCATTGTAAAGCAGGGCCTTGGCTAAATTATCCCTTATGTTTCAAGTAAATCTGCTCACACATAGACTTGACTTTGAAGGCAATGCTGCTAATCCCCAACCTGTCAGCTGGAGAGAGCAAGAGAGGGGTAGAGAGAGATAGGGGTAGAGTGAAAGAGAGAGGGGTAGAGAGAGATAGGGGTAGAGTGAAAGAGAGAGGGGTAGAGAGAGATAGGGGTAGAGTGAAACAGAGAGGGGTAGAGAGAGATAGCGGTGGAGTGAAAGAGAGAGGGGTAGAGAGAGATAGGGGTAGAGTGAAAGAGAGAGGGGT
>JACXGM010040447.1:0-10301 GCA_016801145.1 Umbra pygmaea
ACCTGAACAGGGCACGCATATTCTCTGTGTGTGATGTGAAAAATGGATTTAACCACACCTGAACAGGGCACGCATATTCTCTGTGTGTGATGTGAAAAATGGATTTAACCACACCTGAACAGGGCACGCATATTCTCCGTGTGCGATGTGAAAAATGGATTTAACCACACCTGAACAGGGCACGCATATTCTCTGTGTGTGATGTGAAAAATGGATTTAACCACACCTGAACAGGGCACGCATATTCTCTGTGTGTGATGTGAAAAATTGATTTAACCACACCTGAACAGGGCACGCATATTCTCTGTGTGTGATGTGAAAAATTGCATGTAGAATTGGAGGAGGAATCCAGCTATCTCTCCACATTCTCAACTCCCATGGGACGATATAGGTGGCTACGCATGCCTATGGGAATTAGTCCAGCCCAAGAGATCTTTCAGAGGACCTCAAATCAGGCATCGGAAGGTCTCCCAGGTGTCAAATTCATTGCAGATGACATCCTGATTGTGGGAGAAGGAGACAATGATGAAACAGCGACTCTGGACCATGACAAGAATATGAGGATGCTTCTGGACAGATGCAAGATGCTCAATATTAAGCTGAATCCAAGTTACAGCTCCGGCTAAAGGAAGTGCCCTACATTGGCCATCTGCTAACATCAGAGGGGTTGAAAGTGGACCCAGGAAAAGGGACAGCCATCAAGCAGATGTCTAGGCCTACAGATGTCCAGGGGGTGCAGGGCTTCCTGGGCATGGTAACTAACTAGCCAAGTTCTGCTGCCATGCCACGGAGCTTTGCGAGCCACTGCAACAAGACAACTGACACACAAGGACTGTGGGAGTGGTCAGAGAGACAGGAGTTGGCTTTCAATAAAATTAAGGATACCATTATGCCAGAGATGGCAAAAGTACTCACTTCCCGTACTCAAGTAGAAGTACAAATACTTGTGTTAAAAATACTCTGGTAAAAGTAGAAGTGCTGATTTAACTTTGTTACTCAAGTAAAAGTAACAAAGTACAGGCTTGGCAATTTACTTAAAGTATAAAAGTAAAAGTAGCCTTGCCAATGACAACCATTTTTTATGCAAAGCTACCTGGACCACACAACTGTTACTAGAGTGCAAGCTGAGAAACTTCCATGGACATGTAAAAAAGGCTCTTATGTGCCATTGCCTACATTTTAAATAGATGTCTGCCAATAGGCCTAAAACATCACATATATGATTATTGTGACAGAGACTGGGACAATCTTCCTCTTAACATTTGAAGGAATCTACATGTATGTGTGTGTGCAGGGATGCTGACAAGGTGGGACAACTGGGTTTGTTGTCCCAGGCCCAGTCCTGAGGAGGTCCCCAATGTTGTTTTTGCACAGTCATATTTCTTTTACCGGGCGGCCCTAAATGTGGAGTTGTGTCAGCATGCCAACCGTAAATCTCAGAATTTCTCCCAAATTACGTTCTCAGGAAACTATTTAGAAAACCTAAATTACGTTATATGCCAACATATTTGGGGTGTTTTTACGTTTGAACTGCACATTTTGTTATTAGGCTATATTTGTACTTCAATTACGTTGCTCCGGAACATTTCGTTTAGCGGATTTATGCGAGAACTTTCCATACATTCCATAGCGTTCGAAATTATATTGCAACATTCACAGTTAAGGTTAGGTAGGAGGATACTAACGGTTAAGGTTAGGCATGAAGTTACTAACGGTTAAGGTTAGATATGACGTTACTGAGGTTAAGGTTAGAATTAAGGTTAGGGTTAACATTACAAAAACCGACAATCGCCTGTCTGCATGATGCAAGCAATGTAGAACAAAACACACACAAAGTGCCGGTCTGGATTTGAACTCGCGAACACTGGCATGCAAGTCGCGGATTTATACGCCCATCCACCATCCCCGACCTCCGCCCTAGCAAAAACTATGCTATTTACATGCTATGTCATGATCTTCATATGTTCATATTGAACGTTATTCGACTGTTCAATTTAGTTCCCTACAAACGTAATTGACCCTCTCATACGTTCATATTTCACATATTTCGGTTTTACTAAATAGTTCACTCAGAACGTATTTCATGTGATTTAGGGCTGCAGCATGCCTGTGTGCTCATATGTGTGTGCTCAAGTTCCCCAAACTTCAAGAGTTACAACTAAGGGATGGCAGCAGTGTATTAGAAATGACATCTAGTAAATATTTGAACATGGAGTGTTAATAATAATAAATGCAATGTCAGGATCACAATTTTTACAATTGAAGTACTATAAAAGTTGGAGATATTCAGTGTTCATTGAAAAAATATTTATTAAATTGCAAATAGACATCTAGCAAAAGAAAAATGGCAAGTGATGTATGCCCTCAAATCTGTAGATGTGCATGGATTTGTCCTGAACCCCTTAAAGAACTTGGGAGCAACTAGTGTATACAGACCTTCTGTATAATGTAACGTGTCATAATGTAATTTTTGTATGTGACAAATATACCGGTACACACCTTTTGTGATGTTGAACGTATCATAGTGTTATTGTGTGTAGGACAGTGAGTGAGTGAAAAAGTGTGTGTGTTTGTGTGTTTGTGTGTTTGTGTGTGTGTGTGTGTGTGTGTGTGTGTGTGTGTGTGTGTGTGTGTGTGTGTGTGTGTGTGTGTGTGTGTGTGTGTGTGTGTGTGTGTGTGTGTGTCTGGGATGGACAGAAAGAGTGAGACCGCAAAGTGTTCAAATGTGTACCTAAAATTCACAGCACATTCGCCAGGAGACATTCACCAAGGATGGTTGGGAATGCCTTGCTGCTTGTCGAATCTCTGGGATCTCTGTTTTCTTCATTTTCAATCATGTCACCTTACATAATACTGTGCTAACATTACCGCGATCAAGCCGCAATGAGTTGCCGCGAAAGAATACCACCGAAACTTTCGAGTCGTCTTGTAGTGGTGCGTCAAATGCAACGTATATTTCCATCCAATTAGATTGAATTCGGTATTGATGATGAGGTGAGAAATAATAACGATAGCTTCATTTGAAACTAAAGTAACGAGACAATTTTGTATAATGTAAGGAGTAGAAAGTACCGATATTCGTGTTAAAAATGTAAGGAGTAAAAGTAAAAAGTCGGCAGAAAAATAAATAGTAAAGTATAGTAAAAATATCTGAAAAATCTACTTAAGTACAGTAACGAAGTATTGGTACTTCGTTACTTCCCATCTCTGCATTATGCAGACCCCTGTGCTAAAATACTACAACCCAACAGAGCCGCTTATACTACAATGTGATGCCTCAGAGAATGGATTAGGATCAGCCTTGATGCAGGTAGGACAACCAATAGCATATCCCAGCAGAGCCCTGACAGACTGAAAAAAGGTATGCACAGATAGAGGAGAAGCTGCTTGTAGAAGTCTTTGGCATGGTGAAGTTCCACCAGTTCACAAATGGACGAACAGTCGAAGTGCAGTCAGATCACAAGCCTCTAGAGAGCATCATTACAAAGCCTCTCCTCAGTGCACCAAAAAGACTACAACGCATGCTCATGAGAGTCCAAAACTACGAGGTCATTCTCCGATACGTTCCTGGAAACATGTGGTTCTGGCTGACACACTGAGCAGGGCATACCTCACAGAAGAAGACAGAGGCCCTGTGGAGGTTGAAGTGGAATCAATCAATATGATTCACTCAACACACTGAGCAGGGCATACCTCACAGAACAAAACGACAGAGGCCCTGTGAAGGTCGAAGTGAAATCAATCAATATGATACACTACCTACCTGTTTCAATCAATACAGTATGATTTACTACCTGCCTGTTTCAAGCGAGAGACTAAAGGTCATCCAGAGAGCCACGGAGCTGGAGGCGGAGCTCCAGATTCTAAAAAAGGTGATCCTGCAGGGGTGGCCTGAAGTGAAAGGGCATGTGCCCTTGGAAGTAGCCATGTATTTTACAGAGATGAGCTGAGTGTGCAAAATGGAGTCTTCAGAGGTGAGGGAGTAGTTGTGCCTGCTGCTCTCAGGTCAGAGATAATGCAGAGAATCCACTCCTCACAGATAGGAGTAGTTGTGCCTGCTGCTCTCAGGTCAGAGATAATGCAGAGAATCCACTCCTCACACATAGGAATTGAAGGATGTCTGAGAAGAGCTTGTGAGTGTGTCTACTGGCCAGGCATGAATGCACAACTGAGAACATTCATGGAACAGTGTAGCACCTGCACTGCATGGGGTGTGAACAGAACCGGTTGGCCCAATATGCTCACTACGCACGTTGCGTAGGGCCCCGCAAATTTCACAAGGCCCCGCCTCCCTCGTGTCAAAGCGGGTTTCATTGTGAGAGGATGAAACTGAGTTATTATCCATCTGTTCACGACAAAAGGGGTAAAAACAATGAGAAGGAATAAGGGGAACGGCAATCAGGTAGACTTGTGTTCTCTCCTCTCTAATTTTAATGTCAGCAAATAACAGTACCGTTATATTGATATGCTAGCTTGCAGTGCATCTCGTTCTAATCTCTGTGTCTTGCAAAAGTAGCTGGGCAGCAGTGGTGTAAATTAATAAAGTTGTAATATTTAATTTCTGTATTAACGTATTTTGCATGGGTACAACACAACATATTGAACAAAAATTTAATTTTTACTTCATAAAATTTTCCCCAACACCTTCGTTACTCGATGACGTAACGTTATTTGTCTAAAAAGAGTGGAGTGAGCCCTGGCGCATTTGGTTGTGTCAATTCTGCCTACAACATTTGATAAGCTATTCAGCATATATTATACAGCAGTATTATTATTGGTTGTACTCTATCAGACACCTTGCTGTGGAAAAAAATTGAATGCCTAAAAAACATTCACGCATAACCGCATGCATCAGCGCACACATAACGCATGTCAAAAACCAATCAATGTTGAGGAGCTGCCAGATGGGGATTGAAGACACCTCAAAAAACACCAACATGTTCCCAATGTGGAAGATAGACAGTCTCCGCTTACTGTAACTGAAGTATGATTATACCTACTGAATGTCATTAGACTTGTTACATAACTTCTCAACTGCGCTTCACACTGACGGAATTATTTACACAGTGAAATGTGCGCGTAAAAATTGCCTCTGAATGGAAATCAATTGGTATAAGTATTTAGGCCATTTGGTCGAGAGAGACAATAAACTAGAGTACTAAATTAATAGGTATCATGTCCTTCATACCTGAAACCTCATTTCCATTTTGCTACAATATGATAGTTATGCTATGGCTACCCAAACATCTGAACAATATTGGGCAAAACAGTTTAATAGAGAGTAATATGGCTTTTGGCCCAAGCATATGGCTTTATTAATGTTTTTCAATTTTCAATTATTAAGTTGATTACATTGGAAATGTTGTTAATAGGAGTCTAGGATATTGGTTGCAATAAAGTGCATTCTATTTAATTAACGTCATTTTTATTTTTCAAAAAGCCTGCTCAAAAATTTGCTAATTTTCAGTAAACAGGCAACCCAAATGTGATTAAGTTATTTAGAAAAAAATTGAGTGTCTATGTTGCCAAAGATATTAATTATTTTATTACAAATGATTCAGCTCATAACATTAGCTTTACATAACATTATATTTTACAAAATAACATTTTATAAGTTGAGTTGTTCCGATTTCGATACCAGTATCGGAAATGACTCCGATACTGCCGCAAATGCTGGCATCGGTATCGGCGAGTACTGGAGTCCAGGCACCGATCCGATACCACGTAATTTATTAGAAATAGGAATCTATTTACTGGTTAGCTCTGTTAGCTCTGACACAGTTCTTCTTCGCCTCTCTTAAAACAGTTGCGCTGTGCTGCCATCGGCAGCTGCTGTTTTAGAGGGGCGAAGAAGAATTGATCACCTGACGCCTCGGTAAAAGAAGCTAACATTAGCGCATCATGTCCGCGGTTTGGCAGTACTTTATTACTTTGGATGTACCCACCAGTAAGACGACGACATGCAACATATGCAAACAATTTCGAGGGGTGGCAGGAGTGTTGCAAATTTAAACACCAGCAACTTAATCAAACATTTTAAGACGCGTCACGCTAAAGAGCATGACGAATTTACCAAAGCTAAGGGGAAAAAATAAGGACGAACTGCAGCAGCAAACTCTGGAAATTGCCTTCAAACTACGAAATAAATTTCCCAAAAGACAGGCAAAAAGCAACAAAGTTAACCGACAAAATCTTGGAGTTTATTGTCCTGAATGACCAACCCCCGTCTGTCGTCAGAAATGTGGGATTTCGCCATTTAATATAGCCTTTGGAGAGCCAAGGTACTGTTTGCCAGGTTGTAGAAGACCCAGTTAAAAACATATATATTTAACTTGCCTTTTGTATAATGTGAATACATGTAACCATGTGACTGTAATTTATGTCTGAGTGTCTAAATGTATTGCAATAGCTATGGAAAGGCGCTATATACATAACACCACTTCTTCTTGTAAATAGATCTCAGAAACTGCGCTACCAAAAATATACGAGACAATTAAGTAACACATTTCATATACTGAAAGACATGCATGTAATTAGGCTTTACCACGGACATTTGGAGCTCCGACGTGTGCCCCATGTATTTGCTAAGTGCGGTGCTTACCACAATGATAATCATATCACAGTCATGCAGGCATAGTATAATCTTTTCCTTTTTTTAACACACTGGTATCGGATCGGTACTCGGTATCGGCCGATACCCACAGCACAAGTATCGGAATCGGTATCTGTAGGGAAAAAATGGTACTGGAACATCTCTATAAGGCAAATGTTTCTATGCAACTTAGTTATTTTATTTATTTATTATGTGTGATTTTTCCAGATTTGTCTCCCTTCCCAATTCCCTCTAACCCTGCCTTGTTGGCAGCTCTGCAACAGATAGATCTGTGGGATGGCGAGGGGTATGCGCATGGTTCATCCAACCAGATGTCACCCAGTCGCCGAGTATTTCACACTGTGAATCCAACATGGAAGCCTTTAGTCAGATCATGCACGGGATGATTACATTCATCAATTATACCTCACAATTGAACTCACAGGCACCCGATCTGTGTAACACCTTTCAAAACTGTTTTGATGGAGGGAGGATTGTAGTAGGAGCACTGAGGTGTCAGGTGTGATGGTGTGGCAATGGCAAATTGCCACACCAAAAAAAGCAAGGGGGGCCCCAGGGAGGTCAGGACCGGCTCTGGGTGTGAAGCAGCAGAAAGAGACGCTAAGGCCATATGAAGCGGCAAAATGTTTAACTTTTTTTTACATTGAATCTTGAAAAAAAATATAGACCTACCTACCGCCCCCTTTTTTGTTTTTGCTGTTACTGCAAACCAAAATATTTTTAGTATTGGCTTTGCTGGCACGAAGGCTTCAGGGATTTCAAAAGTGACCCCAGTCAACCCTCCACTTCTAACACTCAGACATGCGGTTGAAACAGTTGCTATAAGCAGTGCTGAATGTGAGAGAGGTTTCCCGAAATTAATGCAATTACACCTTTACGTTCTTTGCTGAGAATTTAAAATGTGTCCTCTCTAATGTTTGTTAACATTGTCAACCCTCCATTGACATCCTGGGACATTTATTAGAAAGTGTGATTAGAAAATCAGTGAAGAACTGAAGAATTTGAAAAAGCTGCACAGAGAATTGCTTTTTTAGCAGTGGTTTATTAACTGCTTTAATTTAATAAGAAGCTGTGATGAAACTTCTAATCAAATAAAAAATAAAATGTTTTAAAGAAAGACTCTAGTGTTTACTTGTGTAATTCATCATTTGAAAATGTTTATGTTTTTACAAGCCTTGGTATATAGCAGCAGGAATGTAGTGCAGGCTAAATGCACGAACATGCCGTTTACGCACCTCTTGATATTTGGAAATAGCGTTTACCTACCTCCAAAGTGCATTGATCCACCTCTAAATGCATTTATCCACCTCTAAATGCATTTATCCACCTTTAAATAGCCAATGGTTCGAAGCAGGAAATGGTTGTCGGTGGAGCAGGGGGCCCTGTGTCAGGCGGAGCAGGAGGCCCTGTGTCAGGCGGGGCAGGGGGCCCTGTGTCAGGCGGAGCAGGGGGCCCTGTGTCAGGTGGAGCAGGGGGCCCTGTGTCTTGCGGAGCAGGGGGTCCTGTATCCATCGCAGCAGGGGGTCCTGTATCCATCGCAGCAGGGGGTCCTGTATCCATCGCAGCAGGGGGCCCTGTATCCATCGCAGCAGGGTCATCCCCAAACGCTGGTGAGGGAGTTAGAAACAGACCCTCCAGGTCCTTGTCCTGGTGGGCCCATGGAGCAGGGGCCTTGTCCTGGTGGGTCGGTGGAGACCGCAGATCTCCTGGTCCAATTCCTCAAACTCCTCCTCATCCGAGGGGGAAAACCCCAAATGATCCCCCATGACAAACACATCATCCGAGGCATAGTCCTCTTCAGAAAGGTATGGAGTTACATAACCATAATTGTCCACAAAGTACAAGATGGTGGTGACGGGAGCATGCTCTACAGGTTGCTCTCTCCCCGAGTTGGAAAAAAGGAGCGAGCAACCTTGCCCCTAGGTCTCCAGTTATTGCCCCTAGCATTTTTCAAAGCTGAAAACATTGATAGTTTTGATGATCTAAATTCTAATCGCACCAACCTTTTTGCCAACAACATGTGGAATCATGAATGTTTACTGCGCACACTGAATGTGCCTCGCATAGCTACAGCGCGTTTATGCACTATTCTGTTCAGCAGCTCTCATCTTCCCAGTGCGCGTGACTCAAAGACGCAGCAGACGATGTGTCAGACAAACATAACTTTTTAATAACGTCTATCTTAGCTACAGTAATCTATCAGCTAACTCCTGCATCTTTTTTGTCTAAATAGAAAGACTCATCCAAAACAAAGCAGTCTCCTGCGGTAAAGAAAATAGTTGCTCATATTTCAGTCAGTACTGTATCTATCTAGCTCTAGTCAGTCAGTAGCTATTTAGCCAACATAGCTTAATCAATGCAAGAGCTCTGTACTGTACTGCACATATTTAGCTAAATGTAGCTCAAATACATAGCCAAACTATCAAAGTACAGTAACTAATAACAAAAACAGGGTTAATATAAACAAAGTTGTGCTAAGACAGGCTGCCATTCAGGAAAACCACTTTAGGAGAGAGGTTAGTGCTTTGGTTGTGCAAATAATGTATTTTGTTGATAATATATGTCTTCATATCATTGTCTAACCCATTGAAGTAAGATACTTTCAAACCTTGTTTTACAAAGAGAAGTGCTACATTGATTCTGCAGATAAGCTGATTATTGAATCAAGTGTGCTAGTTTACGATTACCACAAGAACATGAACAATTTGTTTGTTATTGGTTAGTATTGCTTACATTTGATAGTTACATGCTTTGATATGTTTGTTATCACATAACTTACTGTATATCCACACTGATGCACAACAGCATTTTGCTATAAATATTTGCATTGCAGCTCAATTGAGGTAAAAAGACCATAAAAAGATGACACATTTCAATATTAACATTTTCAAATAGTATTTTATATGAAATTGGTGTCAAGTCCAAATTACATTTTGTTGAATGAACTAATGTGGATTGAAATGCATCTGTATCAGGTTTTGTGTAAAATGGACACTAGGCCCTATTAATATAGCCTACCTGTATTAAAATCAATGAAATTGTATTTTAAAAATGTAATATGTTCTGGTTGATATTGATGATTCTTTGTTTTAACATGATCGCCATGAAGAGTTTTCCTACCATTTTATGTACCACTACACGACTGCTTCGTACCATCAAATGATAGCCTATAGCGATGTCATCAGGATACACTAATTGTACACCAGTAGGCCATGGCACACCTTACCGGTGACCGCGTCGTGGTCCACCTGATCACAGAATTTATAGTTTACCCACCTCTTTAATTACCAGTACACTCCTGTGTGGCAGATGTGCTCATGGAACAGGTCCCTGATAACCAGTCCCCAGCCCCAATCATCACCTGCACCTGCTCATCTACCACACCTGGTTGATTGTCTCCCTTCCTTTATTATGGAGAAGACAGTCAGCTGGTGCCAGATTATTGTACAGCCACGTACTATTACCGTTCCGTGTACTACCTTAATCAAGCCTTATTTTTCCGGTTCCTAGTAGTTCCTTGTGTTTCCCTTTTTTTATTATTATTTTTTGTGTGCCATTTACATTCCCTCCTAGACCCTGTGTAGCAAAACCTGCCTGGACTACTACCCTCTCTGTGTACCGAACCATGCCTGGACTACTACCCTCTCTGTGTACCGAACCCTGCCTGGACTACTACCCTCTCTGTGTA
>JACXGM010040448.1:0-10314 GCA_016801145.1 Umbra pygmaea
AAATACAAAATGGGTGAGAGCAGGTGAATGGAATTAGGCTAATTGTGTCCGGGTATGGGAAATGTAGTTCTTTGGTGACCTGACTATGGAAGCTGTAGTCCACAGGAAGTAGAACTGGTGAATGGGAATTGTAGTTCTGAGCGGGATGGAATAGGGAAGTGGCAGTGTCCAGGGAAGGGGAACTGGGAAACGTTACACATGCCAAATCTATAATATTTATTACTTCTAGTGTTGTACATTTTCCAGATCATTGCTCAGTACATAGTGAATTATTATTATTGTTTTACAAATTCTTTATATTGTTGAAATCTTTTTTTAAGCCCACTGCATAGATGTGTCGAGCCATGTCAAAAGAATTTCTCTGCATAGGATGATGTGATGTTATTCGATGCATATGATAAATAAACAACTTTGACTTTGTAAAATCAGGACTGTGCAGATCTGGACTGAGGAAACGGAATCTGCATTACAGGACTGTTTTGAGGATACTATGTGGGAACTCTTTGACCATGCAGACATTGAGCAATAAACCACCACAGTACTGTCATACATTAAGTATAAATCCAGAGCTGACCTGAGGAGGGGGATATTTGCTGCTAAGAAAAATTAGAAGCTGCGCATTGAACAGCATTTTAAAAATTAACCACTTTTGACTTATTTATGAAGGAAGCCTGATTGATGAGAATTGCTTTGTACAACTGTTGTTAAGAATAATTCGATTAACACAATAACAAAAACCTGTAGTATATACTAGATTCAAATATCCTCAACAACTGTCGGGGCAGCCGGAATGTAGCTGATGTCAAGCCATTATGGCAAGACCTGTGCGCACATGCATCAACCCTGAAAGAAGGGGTAAGCCCATCCTGTTTCATAGGTCATCTTTCAGCAGTGTGACTTGAGAAAATTGTATTTTAACTGGAGCGTTGGGTATGGGGAGGGTGAGCATTTTAAATCCTGGAAACAGTGGTTTTCTGCAGCACATATAAATGATTCCACCTCAAGTCAAAATTTTTCAATGGCCAGGTTGGTTTGAAAAAACTCCTGAGGCTACATTAATGTGCTTGAGGTGCAGGTGGCGCCGGCATATGTGAGGTGAGCTGAAGGTTTTGGGAGTGTCTGTTGTAAGTTTAGGGGGCATGTCAGCCAGAGCTGTAGTGGGTGTGTGTGTGAGTGATTGAGTGAGTTTGCTGCCTGCTGAACCAGAGGGTCGCAGGAAGAAGGATCTGATGTGCCAGTGTTTCGGTTACAAAAACCTGCCGAACTGATCCTAAACCAGCCCAATTTTTATCCACCCGCCCAAACCCATTTTTGATAAAACAGACTCTAGTGAATGATTTTGAAATCTAATCGTGTTTTCTCAAGAGACACTGACAATATATTCAATCAATTTCTGTGTACAATGTATGTGTTACTGTTTTTAATTAAATGTTAAATGTTTTTTGCAATCATATACTCTTGTTTCTTTAAACACAATACAATTTAATTTGGTTACAAGTCACTAGCTTTGTAATGACTTCATAATGATTATTGAAATGAATTTAAATGAGCGCTATTATTCTGAAAGGACAAATCAGAGTTTGTAACATAGTGTTGCCAGGCAAACATGTTTGCCCCCATGCTAGAACCGTGCCTGTACCAATGGGCCGCTGAGCTACGTGTTTCATGGGTCATGTCTTTCAGAAAAAAAACTAGCCTAAATGTGATATCTATGACTAAAGTGTTTTGGGCCAGCAGCCCAGTGTCAACTGAAAAAACAAGGGGCCGCCGATTGGCTGGTTCATGGGTCAGACAAAAGATAAAAACAAATGTAAAAAAGATATAATATATATATGTATATATATTTATATATATAAATATATATATTCTAGCAAATATATCGGTTTTAGTATAGCTATAAAATTCACAACGTTGCGACTACTTAATGTCAGCTACGCATCTAGAAGACAATGTTTTTTTCACTTCATAGAAAATACAATAAGGAATAAAATCAAAGCTCACAAATGCAATATTTAAGTTATATATACATTTCTCATATGTCCGTAAAGCTTAGAATCTTGGGTTTTAGCAAATTTCTCGGTTTTAGTATAGCTGTAAAATCCACAACGTTACAACTGCGAGTGTCAACTACGCATATTGTAAACAATTATGTTTTTTTCTTGTCAAGTAAAATTCAATGTCAACTAGAAACACGTCTAACACCCTCACTTTTTATGTTATATATAAATGTCTTATAAAATTCACAATGTTACGACTAATGTCAGCTACGCATCTTGAAAACAATTATATTTTTCTTAGGAAATATAGGAAACCACCATCCATCCATCCATTTTCGTCCGCTTATCTGGGATCGGGTGGCGGGGGCAGCAGCTCCAGCAGGGGACCCAAACGTCCTTTTCCCGAGCCACATTAACCAGCTCTGACTGGGGGATCCCGAGGCGTTCCCAGGCCGGATGGAGATATAATCACGCCACCTAGTCATGGGTCTTCCCCGAGGCCTCCTCCCAGCTGGACGTGCCTGGAACACCTCCCTAGGGAGGCGCCCAGGGGGCATCCTTACCAGATGCCCAAACCACCTCAACTGGCTCCTTTCGACGCAAAGGAGCAGCGGCTCTACTCTGACTGAGCTTCTCACCCTATCTCTAAGGGAGATGCCCGCCACCCTCCTGAGGAAACCAATTTTGGCCGCTTGTACCCTGGATCTCGTTCTTTTGGTCATGACCCAGCCTTCATGACCATAGGTGAGGTTAGGAACAAAAACTGCACAGTAGATTGAGAACTTTGCCTTCCGGCTCAGCTCTCTTTTCATCACAATGGTGCAATATAATGAGTGTAATACCGCCCCGTCTGCGCCAATTCTCAGACCAATCTCCCGCTCCATTGTTCCCTCACTCGCGAACAAGACCCCATCTGAACCATGGCCTCAGATTTAGAGGTGCTGATCCTCATCCCAGCCGCTTCACACTCGGCTGCGAACCACATATGGGCCTGCACTTATGAACAAAAGACAGATGTGAAAGTGTCAAACAGCTCAGCAATTTTGGCATATACGTCATCTTTGAAACAGAGAACAGAGAACTTAAAAATGTGCAACATTAACAGTTTTAACTGAAGATTGACAGAGATAATTTATGAAAGAAATTTGTTTTTCGTCTCACAACCCGATTGTAAACGTCATCACGGTGCATTTTTTGTAAATATATACTTTTACAAAAAACGACACTGCTCATTGGCTGTTCACTCAATCATTCCAAAATTTTTAGACATATGTTGTCAATAGGGGTGATCCCGGAGTAGTTAAGCAATTTACTAGAATAATAAAACTAATGATTATAATAGGGTTACTCCTACCAGATTTGTTTATCATGAGAACTGAGGCCAGTACACAAAATCCAGCACTGTTAGTCAAACGGGATGGAAATGGGATCATGATGAAATTAGCAAATTGAGTCATGTAATGTAGCGCCCCTCGTGGATGAATCGGTGCAGGCGTCGGTGTGGTAGGTACTCGTGGGCTATAGTTTAAGGGGGCAAAGTAATAGCATTTTTCACCATGTACTTTCTGCGTTATTAAGCAATTTAAGGCACAAGAATAATTAAACTAAAGATTACAATATGGTTACTCCTACCTGAGTACTCCTAAATAGTTTGAGCAGAACACCCTCTTTCCAATAGTGCCAACATTTCGCTTCTGGCATATATAGTTTGTGGGATATGATGCTTTGGAGAAATCAAATTTTAATCAACTAACTGTTTGGCCTTTTTGTCCACCATCTTGCAATTTATTTATTATTGCTTATAACCATATAGAGAGGGATGTATGAGACAAATGTTTACAAAAAGTCGATTAGATTAATTGTTGATTTTAAGATATGTTTTATTTGTTTTGGCAAATGTTCACTGTATAGAAAACTCCAAAATGACAGACTTCAATGTTTTTTTTTAGGCTTATTTGTTCATCATGACAAATGAGGCCGGTACTACAGGAGGATTTCCTTAATACAGAGTGATGATCAATAACATTTTGTAAAAAGTAGACATCATCAGGCCCGGATTAAGAATTCAGAGGCTCCTGGGCACAATGACACCCCACCCACACAATCAAGTTTTTGAAATTTTTGTTACTGTTTGCTGGTAACACCCATAGATTGTATAATTACTAGATGGAGCCATGTGTGACGTCACCCATTGGTTTGTTAAGATCTGATTTGGGTAATCGAAATTGCCGTTACGGGCGCAGACATCTAGGTTGTGGATGTGACAATTTTAGACTAGAGGGAGGAGTAATCTAGCTAGCTAACATATATTAATTGTGCCACTAACGAAAAACAGTGTTAAAACATAATGTAAAACAAAATGTAACGTTACTTACTGGAAAAAATTGAAAGGTCAACTGCTTTGAGTGTCTTGTTGTACAACCGAACGCCATGACCACGCCCTAAACGCCCCTTTGCTTTATGGCCAATTTTAAAATCAACGAGACTATATAAAAAAATGAACATCATGATAAACTGTAGAAGGCTTAAATCTAGCGATTGAGACCATATACTTATTATGAAAATGTTTACTGAGGTAATAAATCAAGTATATTATGTCTCTCATTCTCATAGACTATTACAGAAACCGAACTCTTTTGCAACCAGACGTATCACCCCCAGCTGGAATTCAGATAGAATGCAGGTTTAAGGCACTTCCTCATTTGTATCAATTATATGCAAGCAAATAGTGCCTCACATTTACCCATCAAATTCTTCCATAATTCACACACAAACACATACACACACCCATGAATGTTTCCTTCCTGTCTGTCTCTCTCCTGTCCTGTCCTCCTCGGCTCTCCAGGGGTTGCCGCTCTCTCTCTCCCCCTCTCCTCTTTCTGTGAGGAAAAGGATGCAAACAGTATAGGTAAACTTGGAAAATCTCAAGTTTCTTCCCCAAATGTTTTTTTACTCTTCTTTCTAATCTTTCTACTTTCTACTAAAAGATTCTGCACTTATGTATTTAGCACTTTATTATTCAAGGCCACTAGGCACTTTGTTTGATGATTGAATGGTAGTAAGACACATTACAAGATGTTGTAAGTGTTCTGGTATAATATTGGTTGCTTACAAATTACAATGGGCTCTTTGCACAGTTGGACAAACTGATTAATCCACGTGTGTCACAATGGTCAAACACAAGTGGATTAATCAGTTTGTATAATAATGTAAGACAGGAAACAAAAGAGCTGCCTTAAGTTCAGGAAGTAGTGGAGCTGTGCAAAGAGCCCATTGCTGGTGTATGACCTGTCCAAATATTGACAAATGTACTACATGTAAGTCGCATTGGATAAAAGTGTCTGCCAAATGCCCTAAATGTAAATATCAAATGTAAAAGAAAGGAGCTTGTTTTTTTGTTTTTTGATAATACTATATTTAATTTAACTTAAAAACTTTACGACAGCCACATCCATCCCGCTTGAGCACCTCCCACCAATACTGTTTCTCTCCATCTAGCTGCTGCACTAGTTTAGCGTTCACAGACCCGCTCCCAGGGACAGATGAGCGCTGAAGCAATGCTAACATACAATTACAATGCTCTGTTCTTTTCTCATGCTCACGCACACGTTTGGGGTGTTTCCAGTCAGAAAAAACACAAACAAATATATTTTTCTTGGTAGAAAAAAGCATACAGGCAAAGCAAAAAATATTACCTGTAGATGGTGAATAGGCGATCCAGTTTCTGGAAACGTTTTCCCTATTTGGCAGTTGACAGCACAGCTGATCATTAGTAAGGAAGCGCACCTTACCACCCAAACCCCCATCACGAGTTGAGGCTAGATATTTGCTCTTTCTATTTGAAAGGCAGCAGGTCCACGACCGATAAGAACAACACGTGCATCCTCGTCGATTGCCCCCCAAAATGTCGGGTCAGACACCTGATTAAACCTCTGCTCGCTGCTGCTGCTACAGGTACAGCTATCACTGCAGGTTGTACTGCGCTGCTAACACTAGCCTCCTCAGGTCCCTGGTTAGCTTGCTCGTCATGATCTACCAAACATTCCTCACCCCGATTCTCCTACTGGGCCTGGCTACTTCTGAAGAATGTTTTGATAGATGGAACCTGTCTTAATAAAGACACCTCCCTCTCCTTTTCTCTTTTTCGTTTGCGTTTAGTACAACAGCTTCTCTCACTCATTTTCTTGTCTTACAACGACAGATCCTACAGTCCGTTTGACCGCTTGATTCAGCGCAGTGTTATTTGAAGGCTGCGCAGGGGCGGGTTGTTACGTCAGTGCTTTCCACACCTGCGCTTGACCAATTATATAATTCTATATAAATGAATACAAATATCAGCATGCCATTCTCTGGTTATACATGGTGTCATTATCTAAAATGTAAAAATGTTTTTCCTTTGCTTGGGCCCTAAGTGCGCATGGGCCCCTGGGCCCTTGCCCATAATGCCCATTGGGTAATCCGGGCATGGACATCATATAGAACTGGTTTTGAGGGAAAAGCAATAAAATGTAGCAATATTTAGGAAGAGAGAATCCTGCTCATTGCTTTGAGAATTCTGTATAAGCAATGTAGAACCTGTGTTCAACAAACAGGATTAACTTACTAAATTATATTAAGTGTCTAGAAGTGCTTGTTACATTTCTATAAAATGTTACCTTATGAAGTCCTTTCGAAAGCCATAGAGCCTGTGGAATTTATATAGTGAGACCAGGATTCTGAGATGGTTGAAAATTATTCTATGTAATTATGAAGGAATTGTTCACTGGGAAATGTAAGATGTCCTTTGCGAAAAATGTGGCTGATTGTGGTAATTTGAATAAGAGTATGTATGAATGCGGCCGACAGAGTAAAATTTGCCAGTAGCCAAATGGAGGGATAATGGGCTGATGTTTTCCTCTAGGTTATTGTCTCAGCTAAGAGGTGATATGCGAGCAGCCATTTGGGCCTTGAAAAGAAAATTAACATAAGACCCCAGACTAGCTGTTACCATAAACCGGTTGAATGTATGTTGAATCCAAAGGCAGATATTCATTAAAATTCAAACTAATGCCATCTATTAGGCCAGTAGTTAATCAATATTATTTTCCTAAAATGACGACATTCTCTGTATAACTGAAATTAAGTACTCCTGATCACAAGTTCTTTCGGCAGAAATTACCGGCTTAACTATTGATTTCCAACATTAAGGTTTTTTTCTACTTATACACATTCTCCAGGACTCTGTACATTTATTTGATGAGTCGATGCTTTGAAATATATGACATAAAATGGCGACCACTGCAAGGGTCGGATTCAATATTTTTTTTAGCCTGCTGGAGCTGAACGGATAGGCCGTGCGCACTTCCACAAAATAATCAGCAAGCGCTCTGATTCGATGAGTTGACTCCCATAGCATATGGAACATTGTCTATGAAACTGCGTTCTGCGCTTCACGAATGTAACAACAATGTGTGAGTTTTCAGACCAAGCATTCTTATTTAGATCTTGAGATGGAGGAGATGTGTTTGGAGCAACTGCGCAAGCGTAAATAAATGCATGCTGGGAAACTTTTCCCATACTAACGTTTTGTATATCAATTGCATATGAGTAAAAATCCCACGGTTACACACTGGCTAATAGAAATAAAGTATAATGTATGTGATATAGCAGCAGTCAGCACGGGTGGGCTCTAGAGAGTATAAATAATGAGAAAAAAGCCCTATGATACCAGATATTATAGAATATTATCCTTGTTATGATAATTAACAGAGCTATAATCAATAGGATATATATCTATGTATATATATATATATAGAAGTAAGTTGAAGAAATATACACATGAAATGAGAAACCCCTGTTCTTTGTTATCATTTAACCTCTACATCCTGAGGGTCCCAGTACCAGGACCTTTTTGCGCAAGTCACATACATCGGATAATAACAATTGTG
Source organism: Umbra pygmaea (assembly GCA_016801145.1). NCBI lineage: Eukaryota > Metazoa > Chordata > Actinopteri > Esociformes > Umbridae > Umbra > Umbra pygmaea. The sequence goes on from JACXGM010040448.1 coordinate 7,925, forward strand.
AACATGCACGAAACTCATCATGTTATATACTGCTAGAACGGCAAATAATATATATGCATGGTTTGTATAAAGTCGCAACAACAAAATTTACTACTGCATTTTCGGCACTGCTGATCCGACATAAATGTGATCAATAAACAAACATTTCTCAATGAAGCCACTATTCAGCTCTTCATAAAAATGGCAACCTTTTTGTTCTAGCCCTAACAGGCACGAAACAGTCCATCAATATATCAGCAAAAACGATTTCACATTTTGAAAGCAATACAACAACTTTTTCTTATATTGTATGATTTTTTATTGTAAAACGTGTAAAACTTGCCAAGTGGAATTAGTCAACTAATTCCACTTCGCAAGATAGGTCGATGCCTTATAGACATTCTGGATTAGTTTAGGTTTCTTTACACTGTGCATAATACCTAATCAGGCTGGTTTGAACTTGACTGCCTATAGGCGCTCAAAGCACAAAAGACAGTTTATTGCCCCACCTACTGAAAAAATTAAGTAACACAGTGTCCTAAGCGTGATTCTGGTTAGAAAGACCTTTTTATAGTGGTCACATGTTAAAATTGACCAACCAGATCAGGAAATTTTCAAACGCGTAGCCGTTCAAAGTGAGTTCTACATGTTGTTCAGTTACGCACGACTAGCGCATTGTGCATAATACTGCTCTCGGGTTTCGACGGATTACAATATAATTTCTCAACATGGCAGGTAGCAAGAAATATTCAGTTTTAGAGGCTTTGGCACTATTAGCTAAGGAAAATTGGACAATAACTCTTCCCCCTGACTGAGAATTTGATGATGAGAAGGGAGAGAGAAGACAAACCATTTTGACAACAACAATGAAGATGAGCGCCTCTCCACCCCGAATGCGGCATCGAAAGTGTATGTAATAATATATAATATGTTGTTATTTCATTATATTTATTATGTCTTTACATAAATATGTTATTATTTATTACTTCAAATACTGTTTTACTGGTGTATCTTATGAGCACAAAACTAGTTAGCCACTAAGCTAAGTTACGGGCCTTCCTTAGAATGGAAAGCCTGTATAATGATCTAATAATGTATTATTGTTTGTTAGTGTTCCACCCAAAAGGCTCTCCACTAACTCTGACACACAATACTACCTATGGGAACACATTTATTACTGTATTATTTTTACATTTAGTCAACATAATGTGCTATATGTTTTATTTATACATTGATAGATAGAGATGGATAGATGGATATATGTATGCATATATGAATATGTCTATATGAATATAGATATGTATGCATATATGAATATGCATATATGAATATAGATATGTGTATGCATCAGCCGCGGTCGGTGGATCTTAATTGGGGAGGATGGGCTCGTATTACGCTCGGAACCGGAGTGAATGGAATGGTGCGCAACGAACAAAACCAATTGTATTTTTGATTTGCACACATTCCATTCACTCCGGTTCTGAGCGTAATACGAGCCCGTCCTCCCCAATTAAGATCCACCGACCGCGGCTGGTATGCATATATGGATATATATATATGTGTATATATATATATATATAGAGATATGTGTATGCATAAATACATGAACATGTGTATGAATGTTTTAGTAATATTTCACAAAAAAGTCAACCTCAAATGGATTGACAAAGTTTTTTTATTGTGAATGGGGACATGTTTTGAGACATTTTCTTTTTTTTACTTGCATACAAAGGGAAGATGATTGTAATGTGTCCCATGACCACAGCATGACTGCTCTACTGACCATCTGCCTCCACAGCCACAACATCCGCTTCCTTAGGCACAGACTTCTCTTCCTCAGCCTGGCTGCTCATCTAGACAACACCATTCTGCTCCTCTTCCTCAGTTGTGGTTTTCATCAGACACGAACTTATGGTCAGATTGGGGTAAAACTTTACAATAGGCAAGGCAAGTTTATTTATTTAGCACATTTCATACACAATGGCAATTCAAGGTGCTTTACATAAAATATAAAACAGATGAAATTAAAGCAATTAAAATACAAGTGAAAAACAGTTTGAAAATAGTACAGTTTAAGAAATGAAAGAGACTGAACGAACCATATAAAATATAGTGCATTCAGTTCGGACTTAGCACAGTGTTCATTCAGTAAATGCGTATCTAAACATATGTGTTTTGAGTTTGGATTTAAAGGTGACTACTGTTGGAGCACATCTGGGCCCGTATTTATCAAGCTTCTTAGAATTACTCTTAAGAACACTGCTAAGACTTGACTTAAGAGTAAGAAAATTCTTGGCTCAAAGCTGCGCTTAAAAGTTAGTTATCAAACATCTCAGTCCTACTTTTAGTGAAGTGTAGGACTAAATCTTAAGTGTCAGTCTTAGAGCTGATTCACGACACTTTGCTGTGCC
>JACXGM010040449.1:0-10198 GCA_016801145.1 Umbra pygmaea
ACAGTACATTTCTCAGGTGTTAGTGTCATACAGTACATTTCTCAGGTGTTAGTGTCATACAGTACATTTCTCAGGTGTTAGTGTCATACAGTACATTTCTCAGGTGTTAGTGTCATACAGTACATTTCTCAGGTGTTAGTGTCATACAGTACATTTCTCAGGTGTTAGTGTCATACAGTACATTTCTCAGGTGTTAGTGCCATACAGTACATTTCTCAGGTGTTAGTGTCATACAGTACATTTCTCAGGTGTTAGTGTCATACAGTACATTTCTCAGGTGTTAGTGTCATACAGTACATTTCTCAGGTGTTAGTGTCATACAGTACATTTCTCAGGTTCGTCTTGTAAAAAGTCTCCAAAAGTCTCCGGTTTTCAGATTTAAAAAAATCTTTCTAAATATCGGCGTCCAGGTAATGACTTTATAGTGTATATCTAAGACTAATAGGCTAACATGCCAGCTACCAGTATGTTGACTTACAACAGGCAGCCACTAATTAAAAGCTGTCTATCAGCTTCATCACAAAAAACACTTTATCACAAAACAGATGAGATTAATTAAAACCTGTGCCTGGCTAGCATGTCTACATTGGCAAAAATAATATTGTGGTGAGTGACTGTTAAAATCATTTTAATTTGTAAATCTTTGTAGACTTATTTGGAAGTTGATGTTGAGACTCAAAGCGAGAGGAATTCTCCGTCATGTTTTTTTTTTTGGCCAGCTCCTCAGATTTGGCGTAGTGATTCTTAAGTGATTAGGCAACATTTTACGTCCGGATAACAGGGAATTGTTATAGGCTTGAAAGACAATTTTAGCCATTTAAATTGCAGATATCTCCAAACCTGTTTTATAAATTGCTTATAAAACACAGTGTTGATGAAACACAGTGATGGTAAAACACAGTGATGGTAAAACACAGTGATGATTTAACATGGTAATGAAACACATCGATAAATCACAGTGATGATAAAACACAGTGACGGTAAAACACAGTGACGGTAAAACACAGTGACGGTAAAACACAGTGACGGTAAAACAAAGTGATGGTAAAACACAGTGATGGTAAAACACAGTGATGATAAAACACAATGTTGATAAAACACAATGATGATAAACCCAGTGATGATAAAACACACTTACGATAAAACTCAGTGATGATAAAACACAGTGATGGTAAGACACAGTGATGGTAAAACACAATAAAACACGATGTTGATAAAACACAGTAATGATAAAACACAGTGTTGATAAAACACAGTATTGATAAAACACAGTGTTGATAAAACACAGTGATGATAAAACACATTGATGGTAAAACACAATAAAACACAATGTTGATAAAACACAGTGATGATAAAACACAGTTATGATGAAACTCAGTGATAATAAAACACAGTGATGATAAAACACAGTGATGGTAAGACACAGTGATGGTAAAACACAGTGATGGTAAAACACAGTGATGGTAAAACACAATAAAACACAATGTTGATAAAACACAGTGATGATAAAACACAGTGATGATAAAAAACAGTGATGATAAAACACAGTTATGATCAAACACAGTGATGATAAAACACAGTTATGATGAAACTCAGTGATAATAAAACACAGTGATTATAAAACACAGTGATGGTAAGACACAGTGATGGTAAAACACAATAAAACACAATGTTGATAAAACACAGTAATGATAAAACACAGTGTTGATAAAACACAGTGATGATAAAACACAGTGATGGTAAGACAAAGTGATGAAGCATATGGTTTCATTGTTGTGGCCAGATGCACGGCTGTGTGCGTATTAGGATGTCCTGATGTCACTGGTGGGATCTTACCCATCTTTGGCTAACAAGCCCTCTTTACTGGACATCTTTAATTCTTCTGTTCCATGAGGATTGGAAGGACAATCTGACAAATTAGCATATGTTTAATAAAAATCTTGTAGGGGATGTCTGCTCCTGGGTCTTTCGAAAAAGTTACTGATTCAAGTTCTTGTTTGTGTTTTTTTCTTTCATTTTCTTTTACACACCACCTCCACCAGATGTCTTGTCATACTGACCAGGCCCACTTAAGTATGAGTTCCAGTGACCAGCTTGGAGCACATAAGCATGTCCATCTCCACCCAGAATCCACACATGATCCACAATGTTTATTTTCCTTTGTCTTCCATAACATGTTCACATGCTCACACACACTCACAGATGCACATCCACACACACTTACACATGCTTACACACACATATGCTCTTACACACATGCTCACAAACAAAAACGCACACATATACACTGTAAAATTACAGACACTTATTTTCCACCTCTGTCACAAGACTATTCCATGGGTGTGGCGCGTATGGAGACAGACACGAAGGGTGTTTGTGAAAACAAACTGTATTTTAATCTGTCAAATAATGGTACAAACAAACACGCATCTAGGGGCAAAACAGATAAATAGTCTTCCTTTTTAAAACACTAACACACCACACGCAGAGACTGAGATTAAAAAAATGGCCGACAGTAAATGACACACACACAGGGGTTTAAATACTCTACTGATGAGGGATGAACAGATACAGCTGTGGCGTGATATTAACACAAACTGGTGATCTATTGGGTGATTGAAAGCATATGATCTGGTCAGGTGGATAGGAAAGCTAGACAGCAACAATGCACACAGGATAGAAAACTGATCACATACAGAAAGTAAACCACAACAATACATGCTTGGGAGCAACTCAAATTAGGAAGAACGTGACAACCTCTCCATCTTTTGCTAGATCCGATTTTATATCATGCCAAGATGCTGTTGTAACCTGTCCCATAGACCTATATTCCCAACGCTGTTCTAAATGTCTAATCTCATTGATCAAGCAAATTTGAACAAAACTAAATCTATACAACGTATACAATTTATCTTACCTTTTCATAATTATTTTCATCCATCCAAGATCCAGAGATCACCAATCTTTCCCAATACATTAACATTTTCTTGTTCCCAGCAGCTATGCATTTTTAAGTAATTCATATTTATTAATATTTGAATCTGACCAAAATATAGAAACATGGCAGAAAATTCCTCTCATTTTTATCTCAACATTCACTTTCAAATAAGACTATCTACAAAATAAAAAGGTTTATAACATTCACTCACCAGGGCCGGTTCTAGCTTGGCCCAAACACTGTTTGCCTTGCAACACTATATTATGCCAGCAACACTGATTTCTTTTCAAAATAATAGTGCTCGTAATTCACTACAATAATCATTGTTAATTCAATGATGAAGAGACAGTTCGTGGGGCAACTAAAAAAGAACACGGGGTGGGTGGAGGCTGGGGCCCCCATCTTGCCACATCCAGGATGAGGCAACTGTGACAGTAACTCTGTGAGAAACTTATTGTGATTTTTATGCTGTCGATACAACTCCTCTCGTGCACAGGCATTTAAACACATGCTGTTTAATTTCTAATCCCTTCAAACTTCACTTGAGGATCTTAGCTTAGTACCGAAATATAAGCTTTTTCCCAATGTCTAGGTTTAGATCAATTCAAAGTGGTTTACCCGATTCGTTTTTTTACACATACAGTGTCTTGCGAAAGTATTCAGCCCCCTTGAACATTTAGACCTTTTGCCACATTTCAGGCTTCAAACATAAAGATATAAAACTGTAATTTTTTGTGAAGAAGCAACAACAAGTGGGACACAATCATGAAGTGGAACGAAATTTATTGGATATTTCAAACTTTTTTAACAAATAAATGACTGACAAATTGGGCGAGCAAAATTATTCAGCCCCTTTACTTTTAGTGCAGCAAACTCTCTCCAGAAGTTCAGTGAGGATCTCTGAATGATCCAATGTTGACCTAAATGACTAATGATGATAAATAGAATCCACCTGTGTGTAGTCAAGTCTCAGTATAAATGAGACTGCTCTGTGATAGTCTCAGAGGTCCGTTGAAAGCACAGAGAGAATCATGAAGAACAAGGACAGGTCCGAGATACTGTTGTGGAGAAGTTGTGGAGAAGTTCAAAGCCGGATTTGGATACAGAAAGATTTCCCAAGCTTTAAACATCCCAAGGAGCAATGTGCAAGCAATAATATTGAAATGGAAGGAGTGTCAGACCACTGCAAATCTACCAAGACCCGGCCGTCCCTCTAAACTTTCAGCTCATACAAGAAAGCCATTTCTGAAAGATATCCATAAAAAGTGGAAGAAAACCTGATGGAGTCTGCAAAAGACCTGAGACTGGGATGGAGATTTGTCTTCCAACAAGACAATGATCCAAAACATAAAGCAAAATCTACAATGGTTCACAAATAAACATATCCAGGTGTTAGAATGACCAAGTTAAAGTCCAGACCTGTATCCAATCGAGAATCTGTGAAAAGAACTGAAAACTGCTGTTCACAAACGCTCTCCATCCAACCTCACAGAGCCTGGGCTGTTTTACAAGGAGGAATGGGCAAAAATTTCAGTCTCTCGATGTGCAAAACTGATAAAGACATACCCCAAGCGACATACAGCTGTAATCACAGCAAAAGGTGGCGCTACAAATTATTAACTTAAGGGGGCTGAATAATTTAGCACGCCCAATTTTTCAGATTTGTTCCACTTCATGATTGTGTCCCACTTGTTGTTGATTCTTTACAAAAAATTACAGTTACATATCTTTATGTTTGAAGCCTGAAATGTGGCAAAAGTTTGAAAAGTTCAAGGGGGCCGAATACTTTCGCAAGAACCTGTATGCATGCTTCATTGCCATGCTTCTGTATTTCAAAGACAAACCAGCTTGTGCTCACTGACAAACAATATGGAAACACAGTGCAAGCAACCCAAGATGTCCTCATTTTAATTCCTGTTCAAATTGCAACATTTGCAGTGCATAGTATAGGAAAACATTGTCGCATCACAACTTTTTTTATTTTAAAATAACTGCTTTTACCTGAGAGAGAAAGTAGTTTTATTTTTAGTCCATGACATTCTACACAGCTAATCTTAAATGTGTTGTAAGAATGTGCAAGCAATTGCGGTTTAATTTAAGGGGAAACATTTTTTCTCATTACATCAGACATTTAGCATTTCACAGTGTTGCAAAAAGTGATGATGGCTATCACAAACATTCAGCGGTGTTGCAAAAGTAAAGTTGGGGAAGAACAAAACAAAATTCCTGTCCTTATAAGCTGTTATTGATTAAAAGGATCTACATGCAGTACACGATTGTATGGCCGGTGACAACAATCACACACAGTGGTGGAAAAAATGTATGCACGTCATCACAAAACGGCAAGTGAGAAAAAAGCAAAGACCTGCCTCCAGCACCGTGTTTGCAACCTGTATTTTTAAAGACAAACATAATAACAACATTAGATACAATCAATAAAATGCTATTTGATCCAATCACCTATACAATGTTATTAACGTACGCAATGTTATGTATTAGGCTTCTAAGATTGTAAAGCACTCTCTGTAACAGGTTTAGAATACTATTCTAACGTATCTCTTTTACCACTCACCTCAAAATTCACCCTATTGTCCCTCACATCCCTCATCCCTAAATGACATAAGAACAACAGGTTGTAGCTCAGTAGTCTAAACCATTTTTTTAACTTGATCTACGGTATACTATCCGTTTTAAGACTCACAGCTTCCATCTTCTGTAACTCACATCCATTTGACAGTCCTGGTCCTAGCACTCAGCATTAGTCAAATAAGTCAGTCAGACGAACACAGTAGCCATTTCCAGAGAAGTTAAAGGGTAAAGCATGAAATGGATTCCCAAAAAAGTTCGCATTTGTCTATAGAATGTGAGTGGAATGGATTTACAGGGGAAGTATGTGTAGTCACTGTGACACTTTTGTGGGACATGAGGTTAACATGAGTGTGGTGCTTGCTTGGTATCTTAAAAAAACATTGGTTTATTGGTTACCCTCAGAGTTTTGCCCATTTGCCCATATGGTTAATCTGCCCATGGCACTACAATACCACACGGGTGCCACTCTTGTCAGCTAAGAACAGGAAACTAGGCTACAGTTTGCACCAAGTCCATCCCTTTATGACCACACTGTACCCACCTTCTAATCAGTACTTCCAGCAGGATAATACACCATGTCACAAAGCTCACATCATCTCAAAATGGTTTCTTGCACATGACAAGGAGTTTACTGTAGTCAAATGGTCTCCACAGTCACAATATTTCAATCCAATCAAGCATATTTATGATGTGGTGGAACAGAAAATTCACATCATGGATGAGCAGCCGACAAATCTTCAGCAACTGTCTGATGCAATAATGTCAATATAGACCAAAATCTCAGAGGAATGTTTTCAGCATCTTGTTGAATCTGTTCATGAAGAACCAGGGACAAAACAGTTCCAAAATCAGTTGCACCAGCCAACTAGGCCACCTTACCATCCCTAGATAGTGATTGCCTGACCATGTTGGCTGCAGACTTGTGGTAACTACTGTCTCTGGGCATGATCCAATTTACAAATTTAATTAGTCTATTTCTGAATTGAAGTGTAAATGTTTGTATGTAAAACAAATATCATCTGAATGTCTGAATATATTACAAAATGTATATAATATAAAATAAATAAATATGATTTACATATATGCAATCGGATTTGGAATAAATACACATGTTCTGAGTGCATGTTTCCTGAGTACTTGCATACCTTATGCTTGTAAAAAGCAAGTGAAAACAACCAGAATATGCATTTTTCATCACCTGTCAATGCACATTGGACATTTTCTGTGAAATTATGCACATCTTCAACATGTGTTTATTGGAATAACAGGCGAAAATATCACTTGAAAATTACAAACCTCCACTTGTTGCAGACGCCATAATAGAAAAACATAAATTTCAGTCTAAAACTTTCCAGTCCGACAAGCAAGGACAAATTTTCCATTTTCTTCCCACTCAACAGTTTTTTGCACCTGGTGCCACAGCTCACAGCAAACATTTGTTTTCCCTCCCTGCTTATTGATAGGTTTTAAATAATGCAAATATTTTCTGCTGTTAAAATGTCGGATATGTATTCTTCCATTTCACTGAACCCAAATCAGCTTATGCATTCCTATTGAAGTGCGGGATCTCTTTCCTTTTATTTGATTGGCGTGGAGGCACACTAATGAAATATGGATTAAAAAACAACAACAGATAATAAATTATTAACTTGTGTTCTAAAACAAAAAAGGGGAAACTATATTGTAAATGTAACTAATTGTCTTGTTTTAAATGTAACTAATAACAAATTACTTGAATTGTGAAACTATTACGTTAAACAACAACTTCTCATAACCCAAAGAAAAAAATAACCCACTTAATAGTTCTGCTTAATTAAATAAAAACTGCAGGTAGTCTCATTAATTAGTTTACTTAATCCATATCATTAACAGGGCTCTCAAGTTTTGAAGACAGGCAAGAGTGACATCCCCCTGTCAGGGGTTCAAAGAGAGGGGGGGGTTAGATGGGTCACGGGAATGGGGGTGTTTCATTAATAATAAATATTAGTGTTTTGGTTGTTGTTATTAATAATTGCTCAGACTTGCAGAAGAATTTTCACATTTGAAACAGTTCGGCTCAAGCCTAGCCATTTTCAGGGTCATGATTGAGGACAATGTCCCATCCAGAGACAAGCTGTTTAGTGTTGAGGTTTTGTTCAAACCAACCATCGAAAATACCCTCTCGGCATCAGCAAAAAATATGGAAGCACTAAAAACAAGGCTGCGATCTTTGATAGCCTCCGAAATTGGTTCAAGACAGTAGGGCTTCACAATTAATACATTTTTTATCATGATCACAATTTTGGCTTCCCACAATCAAATTCACGACCTTGAAAGACCCCCGACGCTCTAGAACAGGGGTGGGCAATTATTTTTGCTTGAGGGCCACATTGAGCTTTTGAAACCAAATGAAGGGCCGCATTTTATAGCGATGCATGAAAAATAGGAAATGTTATTTCATTAAATTAACCCCGCCCCCTACACAGTTAGGTGCGTATCCTACAGAAAATAAATGTTTTGTTTTGTAAAACCTTGTTTGACTGTAATGTTTTTAGTTTACCAAAATATAGTCAGTAAAAAGTACCCATCTTTGAGACACAATATCTACGGCTTGTCATTAATCGACATGGAACCACTTCTCATTATTTGCATTGGCAATATTTTATCAGCGGAACCGGAATCTCAGGCTTGAGATCGTTGGTAGACTGTGGGCCGCATCTGGCCCGCGGGCCGTAGTTTGCACACCCCTTCTCTAGAACATCAAGCGCGGTCACCTCGTACATGCTAGCAGAGGTGGACATTTACTTGAGTAAAAGTACTTTTCTGAGTAACTCTAAGTTCACAAGTTTTGGGAAGTCCCTACTTAAGACCAAATTGATCAGGTAAAGGGTGTTCATACACAAACAAGTTGTGAATTTTGAGATCATGACTTACTCTGTGCTCAAACTGATGCTTGGAGCTCCAGTCGTTTCCAGTGGGAATCACGTGAACATTTACAGGATATTATTTTTTTCATTGGTTGTTGCATTAAATCTTACGCAGATACAATAGTGCTATTTTCTGATTGGCTATTATGTAGCCCATTTATTTTTTCGTGATTGGCTGATAAGTGGCAGGCTCGACAATCCAGGGGAGACGTGCCTAATTCCTGGCGGTTCCATAGTGAGAGCGGATCGGCATATTAAATATTTTATACAAAAAAATTAGGCGTGAGAAATACAATGTGTGGCGGGAGTGCATGACAAAAGAGTGAAATGAGTGACTGTCACGCTCAATGCGTGACACTTGAGAGCCCTGCATTAAAAATATGGGTAGTAATAATAGGGGTTGAATGTTTCAAAGCACCCTTAAAGGTTGTATAATAATTTACTGTGATTGGGTCATAGAACATGTACTGTGATTGGGTAAACTTTGCACAATTTGGATTGGATGAAATCAGAGGTTTACTGCTCCATGTAATAAATAGTACAACATTCCAAAAATGAACAATGTCCGAATTGGAAAATGAATCGCTTAAAAATGGCAATAAAAAAACTAGTGGGTTAATCAGTTACAAATCGACAACCTTGGATTTATATGAAGTTGCAATGTTCTTTTTGCTCCGCTCATGCTCTCTTCCATGCTCGCTCTAATAATATAACTGAATAGTCTAACCATAACCTACTGTAATATGTTTATAGCATAACTGAATAGTCTAACCATAACCTACTGTAATATGTTTATAGCATAACTGAATAGTCTAACCATAACCTACTGTACTATGTTTATAGCGTAACTGAATAGTCTAACCATAACCTACTGTACTATGTTTATAGCATAACTGAATAGTCTAACCATAACCTACTGTACTATGTTTATAGCGTAACTGAATAGTCTAACCATAACCTACTGTACAATGTTTATAGCGTAACTGAATAGTCTAACCATAACCAACTGTACTATGTTTATAGCGTAACTGAATAGTCTAACCATAACCTACTGTACTATGTTTATAGCGTAACTGAATAGTCTAACCATAACCTACTGTACTATGTTTATAGCGTAACTGAATAGTCTAACCATAACCTACTGTACTATGTTTATAGCATAACTGAATAGTCTAACCATAACCTACTGTACTATGTTTATAGCATAACTGAATAGTCTAACCATAACCTACTGTACTTAATGCAACACAGAAGGCTTGAAAAATAAAACATAGGATTAAGATGTTCATCTCGAAAGTTAACTTTATTGAGGGAATAACTATTTTGGATCATATGTGTGAATAAGTAGACTTTCTCCAAATATTGGATTGATTAGAACAGAGTATATAATAGAATATTTCAGACCTTACAGTGAGGGGTTTAAAATCCTTTCGTATAATTTGACTGGCAGTAGTTCGTTCTTGAATTATATGAATTGTACTTTTTGTACACTAAATAACAAGGGCACATATGGAGTTGCAATGTTCATATTTGCACCTCTCGCTCTCTTCCTTGCTCAGCATAATAATATTTATTTATTTTATTTAACCTTTATTTAACCAGGTGGGCTCGTTGAGAACAAATTCTCATTTAAAACGGCGACCTGGCCAAGATAAAGCAAAGGTGCAAGTACAGACAGTTACACATGAATACAAATACACAAGAATAACACAATGGGTCGGGTAAGGGAGAAAGATAGAAAAGTGCAGTTGATTGTGCAGTTGAA
>JACXGM010040450.1:0-10315 GCA_016801145.1 Umbra pygmaea
GCTTAGTACTTAACACAGGTCCTAGTTAACTCTCTTATCAGTTCCAGCTTAGTACTTAACACAGGTCCTAGTTAACTCTTATCAGTTCCAGCTTAGTACTTAACACAGGTCCTAGTTAACTCTTATCAGTTCCAGCTCAGTGCTTAAGTACCTGGTAAGTCGTCACTCAGGTCTTAGGCTAGAACAAAAGCCTGCACTCTTCTCTCAGCGTTTCCTTTTTGTTGTTACTGCATGTGATTTGGTTTTTCAGCGTTTTAGTCTGACCAAAGTCCCATTTAGCATGTCCGTTCGGTGCTTTGAAGGCATCATTTGGGGGTAAACTTGTTCCAGCCTGCATCTGTCATTTTAAAGTAGGCGAATGGTGTGGGACTTCTAGCTCAAGTAATCATTCGATCCCTCCAGGTGATCGGGCACGGTATTGTGGTTAAACCTCCAACCTGGCCTTGAACTATACCATAATGAGGACTTTAATGTGGGGGGGGCCTCAGTGGTGCCACTCAAGCTGAAACACAGTTAAACTCTACACGGCACATGTACACAGACCTCTCTACAACCTCACTCCTCTACAACCTGTTATTTTGCATCGACCGTGTCCTATCTTCCTTTGCAGCTCAATGAGGAGCTTCAACAGAACCTGAAGAGGACCATGGTGGAGAAGTACCAGCAGCCTGGACATGAGGACATCACCAAAGCCGTTGACAAGCTGCAGCAAGAGGTCAGAGGAAGCTAGCCCCCAGTAGTCTGCTCAAAGTTATTAGGGACCCCGCTTTGACTTTATTTGTTCTAATTTGCATAAATACATCCTTTTTTTTTTGCTTTGGACGATGTCTTGCTGTTTTGCCACATGTTAATTATGCATCCTCATATTAGCAGATCCAGTGCCGCTTTGTGTAAATATGCCTCTTTTTCCTCTCCTGCCAGTTTAAGTGCTGTGGCATTAACCAGTCTTCGGACTGGGATGCCAACCAGTTTATCCACCCCAAGGAAGCGGATAACAGTGTAGTGCAGGCTAAAAAAGTGGTGCCGGACAGCTGCTGTAAGACCCAGACGAAACACTGCGGCTACAGGGACCACCCTTCCAACATCTACAAAGTAGAGGTGAGGCTCAGGCACAGATCAGTCAAGTGTTTCTGCACCGTTACTGCAAAGGCTAGATTACAGCATTGAGGATCACATTCAAACGACAAGTGAAGTATCAGTAGGAGTTAAATGCTAGTCATTCCGGTACATAGAAATGCAGCATAGTGGTGATATTAGCCTCTCTTCCCAGGGTGGTTGTATCACTAAACTGGAGAACTTCATCTTAGACCAACTGAAGATCATTGGAGCGGTGGCCGTTGGCATCGCTTGTGTACAGGTGAGGAGAAAAGTATTTTTCAGTTTGCAGCACAGCGATGGACTCCGTGAGCATGAGAATGGTCTCATGCTTTCAGATGAGAAATTAAATGGGTGACCTGACACTTCTCACTAAAGGTTCAGTGGTCCTAAGGTAAGAGTAGGAATGCTATGACTACATTTCCAACATGGTCCTATTCCCATGGCCTTGTTATATTACCCTTCATTTCTCATTAGCATAATCCTGTCATAAATGGGTTGATGAAGATGGTTGCTACACATTAGTGTTTGTGAGGTCCACGATTATACGACAAAGTGTAAAGAGCTTTTTGAAGTCCAGAGAAATACAATATGAATCCAATCTAATATTTACAAAATGTTATTGTTGTTACACTACATAAACATGTATTTTTCTGTAGCCTCAGGCATGTACTTTGAGATATGCTGGCTCCTAACTGAAACAAAACCTATGTTCCTTCAGGCTTACAATGTAGTTATGCCTGCACTCATCTTGTTTCTGTCATTTAAAGTTTGATGCATGTAACTTGAATTTTGGTTCATTTCACTGTTAAAACGAGCAATAAAATGTTGCCTGAGTCTGCCCGTAAGGGTGTTTTTAATGCAATCTGAATGCAGTGTTCTTACTCCTTTTAATGCTCCTCTCTCCCGCTCTCTCTCTCTCGTGCTCTGTCTCAATATTTTGCTCTCTCTATCTTTTGCTCTCTCGCTCTATCTTTTGCTCTCTCCATCTTTTGCTCTCTCGCTTTCTGTCTCTCAGATTGTTGGGATGGTGTTCACTTGCTCTCTGTATCGCAGTTTGAAGGCCGAGCCATACTGAGACGGAGGGGTTTTGTATCATTCAGGGTCTCGTCCAGTCATGAGGTCTATCACTGCACCATGCAATAAGAGGAAGTAAAGATGTGGAAGAGTCTAGACGGCAGTTACAATCCCATTATGGGGGGTGTTGATTTGCTGAAGTAATTGTACTTGTGCAGAGCTACTGCAAACAGACCCCCCCCTTACTGTTAGGGCAACCTAGTGTGTCGTAAAGATCGCTGCTCCAAAATGGCCCATGCAGAAGTTTTTAACTCCCCTGAGAACTCCTTGACTGTGGTCTAACGAGCAAGCACCGACCTCTGGGGCCAATTACAGCAGCAACACATTTCCTTTATGCATTAAGTAGCTGATTATATATTTACACATGTATTTACATTTATTTTCTCTGAACTTATTTAATTGTTAGCTGATTTTAATATGTAGTAGTATCATCGTTTTATTAAAAGGGATTTCTCCACTTTCACCAAAGTTGTCGTCAACACTGATTTTGTAAATTATAAAAAATATACAACTTCTGCCAGACTCATGTATTTTCAGACTCTGTGTGCCTTTAAAGATTTTAGTTAAAGTTTCACTTTTCTACAAACATTAATGTTGATTAAATGTCATACTACATTGTTATTTTAACTGTGTGCCAAATACGGAACAAATGAATCAAACTGCTGTATTTACGTTTTCTGATATACCTATATTAATTTGAAATAAAAACAATTACACTTATTTGACAGTTTTTTGAGTGAAATCACAAGGCTCAGGTAGCTATTGTGTCACAACTGGCAGTAAGTTTGGCAGCCAAGAAACAACGAGAACAAGTTTGGTTTAAAAATGTATACATGACTTGAAGGGATACTTCACCAATTAGCAATTAAGCTTTGTATCAGTAGAAACCCGGTAGTATTTTTTGAATGACCGTGCTTTCCTCATGTCTTCCTGAGACGAAAAATATCTCTATTGTGTGTCTGAAAAAAAAGCCTCTGATGATGCGAAAATCATCATTTGAAACATTTTTTCCAGAAACTACTGGGTTTCTACTGATACAAAGCTTAATGCTAATCGGTGAAGTATCACTTTAAGTGACATCTGTGGAATACAGTATTTAGGAGTGTACCGGTATGTGATGGCATTTTTATTTAAAAGATAAATTACAAAAAGTAGCCAGTATATACAGTACTTTCCACCTAGTGAGTGCAGAAAATACATTGTTTATAGCCTATTGCCAGACCTGCTTCTAGGTTCTTGTAGTGGAACCAACTTTTAATTGGGTTATTGTCCTTAAATCAGTAAGCTCATGTTTATTATTTGGCCTTACTGCTTCTGGAAAAGGAGCACAGGCCTTTAAATGTGAGTTGAGATGATGGCAGTATAAATTGTTTACTGTAATTCCACACAGTTTACTTTTAGTATTCGTAATTCTGTACTCACCCATGCAGTTCAAAATTATCAGAACGTTGTCTAATAAATCTTTACTATGTTATTATTAAAATACATTTTTCACATTTCTCAAAAGCTAAAGAAATTGTGTTATTATTAAACAAATGGAATACTGTGTAAAATAAATTTTATATAATGTATTTAAATATTTTGATTTAGTGGGGATTTATAATATGAAAATACTGCCAGTAATATATTTGACTACACTGGGATATGTAAGAAATTCTGGTAATGAACTCAGTAGTCAAAAAGCAGTGACTCGTTCTAAACACCAGGAGGCAGCACTTTCCAGGTAATTCTGATAGGCACAGTGTTGGTTCTCCAGTTTTGACTTCGGTTACGCAAAGTCTGATGAATACCGGAAAATAGTGAGTCCAAATATCTTGTATAAGAATCCTGTAAGTATTAAACAAGGTATGATCATATGGAACTAGGTAAGAATTATAAAACGGCAACTTATCTCCTGGACCAATGATAAGAAAAAGAACAACGTCCATGAAAGAGAATTAGGCAATTCTTAGTCGAAGTCTTTTGAAGAGCACCCACCACACAGGCATGTGAACAGTGAGAGGTGAGTCATAATTTGCTAAATGAGAGCACCATAACAGTTTCCTAGAGGCGAAGCATGAAAAAGGCTGTTGAAATATCCCGTGGATCAAAGTAAAGCAGCACAACTGTGTGCTCTTTACAGGAGCCTTCATAGGCAGAACATCTGTGGAATGAGCCTGGACTCTAGAGTCATGCAAATGCTGTATATTCGAGAAACTAATGGTTGTGCTAATTATTTAAGAAATAAATTAAAATGGGAAAGTTGGCCAAAACTGAGCTGGCTTTAGAACAAAATGATCAGAAATACATTTTCTCCTGCGCAGGGGCGTAGCACAAGATCCTGGGCCCTATGCATAGGCTGTCCTGATGGGCCCCCAAATCAGAAAATAAAACATATTCCAGACATTTCAAGGGCCCTCTCTTCCCTTGGGCCCTGGTAATCAGTATTGGTTTTACACCCAGTCTGACGCCCCTGCTCCAGCGATCCAAAAGGTTCTGTTGTATACCCTTCAGGAACATATAGCATTTCTCCCGGAACCTTATTCTAACGCCCAATTTACTGCCCCGGGTTTCTAGAATTTTTTTTGAAGAAATGTACCTAAATCAACTGCTATCTTCGTTATCCTAAACTTTGTTGTTTTAGTTCTCCCATCCTTTCATGTAAGATTTTGACAAGCCCTAGTAAGCAGGGAAACATAGCAGTAAATCCCGCTCTGACTCCGTCGGGCTGCAAGCTACTTGAAGTGAAATAGACATCCTGGTTGAAAGAACATTATGCAGACAAAGTAATTCAAGAAGTAATCATATCCTACAGGTAATCTGTAACACTGTAACCCTATAAGTAATTTAATCCTTATTGTCAACTAGAGCTGTGACTGTCTTGTTACCTGTAATTTTACAACAGTGGCCATGCTAGACTGATTGCAATATATTTGGTTTAGCTATAATGGCTAAACACACTAAATGGTGTATATGGGGAAGTAAATTTGCATCGGGAGGGAGCCTGGCATCTGATCCAAGGTTCTACCTTTCCGGATGCTATTGAGCATTTCCAAATGATCTCCATTTGGTGGAACTGCTGTTCACTGTGATTTATTTTGTCTGCTAATATCTGCCTGGCTGTCTGTGGAGGGGAGTTGGGCAAACACAAGGCACTTGTACATTTGATACTATCTATGATTATGTTGCCAGACCAGTTCATCTGGATGAAAGCCATGCTAATAAAAAGTATCCCCTTTTAGACCTACTAAGCCCCAATGTCAGTGAAAAGCTGCTTTCTTGTCATCCACTTTGAAACTCCAGAGCCGTCAGCATGCTAGCAATGCCTGTGCATGACGATTCACATACATTTCCTCTTCACAGAAGCATATTGTACGTCACTGAGCAGTTGTCAGGTCACCACCCTCATCATGCTAGACTGCTTCTCATGGCCTAAGGTGCAAATATTTTACTGGGGACTTCCTTTTTTACCTCTCACATTTTGACCCCGTTGTGAAGATGTTTTCGTTTCCATGGCGGTACAAACATTGGTCAAGAACATATTTGTTGCGCTGGGGGTTGTTGACAGGCTTTAGTGACAGGGAGACTGTGACCTCTTCAGGCATTCCCACTCAGGGTCACTCAACATGAAGGTGGTGTGAGGGCAAGTATCTTCGATACGTCTGTTACGAATAGGAGCATGGTGGTAGCCTGGATATAGTCAGGTCATTATGGTCAGAATAAGCTTCTGGCATTCAAGTGAGGTGAGGTTAAAGTGTTTTCTAATCATTTCTGTCATATTCTAAAATTGTCTGTTTAATTTTGCCCTTTAAATATATTCTTACTCAGTGTGTGAACTGCAAACATCAAACCTTACTAGGCATTTATAGCAAGAGCAATCATTAACCCACATTTAGCCAACATTTCCTGTCATTGTTGCTACAGTCTTTGCATGTTTCAGACCAACAAATTCATGAACGCATGGATGAAGATTCCTCAATACCTTCCCCAATTTAGTCACAGGGAAGAATTAGAGAGGTAAATAGTGTTTAAGAAATGTTTGCATAATAGAGTGGGGAGATGTGGATGACCATATCATGCCCTGTAGATGGCAGCAATACACTTGGCCTTCAGTCTATAAAATGGAGAATAGGAGGCTTTTGTTTTGCCTGTCAAGTGCTGCAGACCTGGAATTAAAATTAATTGAAATATCTAGTGTGAAGGAAATCAATTTCAACCGTAATTGTGAAATAAATCTACATATCTGCTAGGCTCAGCCTGTCTAGCCTTATAAACTACCTTAACATTGCGCACACACATCCACCCAATGACTGTCACTATTATTATTAGAGAGACAGACATGTGCGTTGTTTGCTCATGCCTCTTTTACAAACAATTTTTTTTGTGGGATTCATTTTTGTCTAAAAAAGGTGAAATGTTCATACCCATGTTTTTAATTGTCAGGCACTTTAAAACATGCAAAGCGAAATAAGTTTACAGGCATACAAACACTTACATTTCTTATCAATATCAAGGGTACTCACAAACACACAGAAACACACAATTCCACTACAACACAAAGTGATGGTTAAAATGGTATAACATACACTATCCCTGAAAAATACATAAATTGTCATTCCTTCCACTGCATTTGGTCCAACTCCAAATTGGCTGTCTCAACATGAATTATTATATTTTGGCTATTTTTATTACATCAAGGGTGTCACGAGGGCCTGACTTCACAGTTTCCTCCTGATAATGTAACCGTTTTACATTTCACCTATTGATGAGGGACTGGATTTGTTAAGTTTTGGAGTTTGAGCCATGATGGCAGTCCAAAATCCATTTGCAAACTATTGCCAAAAACATTATCAAAGGGTATATGAAGATAGAAGAGGTATTTTGTAATTTGTCCTTGCCAAATATGGCATACCATATGGGTATGGAATTTCATTACATTGTAAAATATTTGATTTGTGAAATGTCCATGTAGACAAACTACATTTTGCTCATGAGTGCATGAGCTACTACAGATGTTTAAAGAGAGTAATGGACACACTTAGGTGTTTCTTGGACTGGACTGTCATCTCCTTTTAGCACCATTGTAAGGCTGAAGTATGCTGCATATTGACACAGTCATTAATTGGTTGTCAAACCAATGTTTTAAGTGCAACTTGATACCCGACTGTTTGTGAGCAGAGAAAAACGTCTCATCACCTCAATGCTTAGTCAGCTCAGAGAGATTCAGTAAATATATTTCCACTGGTTTTAAAGCTGCATTTGCAAATGTTTGTAAACATTCACACATATAGATAAACAATTATGAAACGTTGGCCAGTAATATTGGAATTCACAATATCCATTACCACTGTAGGCCCACTGCATGTATTTTTTTCTTTCCAGAAATAAGAGCAATAACTTCTACCAGAACAATGCTTACATTTTCCCCCTTCATCTTCCTACATTTCACCCCATCAGACACACAAAGGGTCTGTCACTGTGCACATTTTTCACGTGTATTGTTTTGTTGTTTTTTTGCCCTGGGAAGCCCAGAGCTGCTGAGAGCTGACAGAGCCTCTCATTCCTTGGTGTCATTGAGGAAGGAGGCGGAGTGGAGAGCGGGAAAGCCACCGGGGCGGAACACGTCCACTTCTATTTGTCACCACCAACGCCTCGCGTCTGCCCGTTATGCCCGGATGGACGAGGGCTTCTGGGAGCACCCCACCTTCTACATTTGTTCTTGTTCATCTGCCAACGCAAAAGAACGGGGGCCCGAGTCGCCTGTTGCATTGTGCAATTTCCCCTCTTGCCTTTTCACACTTAGGCTCTGCCCCCCCCCCCCCGCTTGGGTGATGGGCACTGAGTGAGGTGGCAAGGGCGTATGAGGGAAAGCAAGGTAGAACCGAGTGGAGGTCAATGTAATCGTGCAGGGAGGGCAGGTTAGAAGGGAGGGTCGGAGTCCAACTGCCTCCCTCCCCCTTAGGCCCGTTTCTCTTCCCGTTCCACATGAGTCACTCCCCAGTACACAGGTCATTGGCTACCTGAACATGGTGATGAGTGAATTCCAAAGCATGCTGAATTAAACTGCAATCACAAGATGAGCCTGTGATGTCTTAGTCAAGCTGTCTTTTGCATTAAGGTTATATAACTGAGGGCAGCCTGGGCGTGTGTGTGTAAGGTGTGGTAGGTAAATATGGTAGGACTCTATCACTCTGTTTGTGGTTACACCCCAATGTCCTATATCGGTTGGGGGTGGTTGCGGCCTACACATGTTTGATTGATTCGATATGTTGATGGTTACAGTGATACTGGTAACCATGTGATACTGGTGCTTACTGGTGGTAAGCAAACAAAAGCTAAATTTAATGAACACCCACACTTTTATTGGATATAAGGATTGTCTGAAATAATCTGTGGCATATATTGAAATAACCATTTTATTTTCTGAAAATATTTTTTGTACCTACCTGACTGCACTTGTCATATTTTTGACTGACTCAATATAAGGGGGTACAGTATCCTTCGTGAACTGTAGACAAAGTGTTGAGCAGGGGATGGTGATGTAGCCTGTTTTAGTTGTCCCATCTGTGTCCAACGATTACTTTCAATAATCAAAATCATTGCATTTATTCTTGCAACGTATAAACAAGATATAAATACACCTCTGATGGCACTGTAGAAGGCATTGCAGCTAGCAGGTGAAAATTCCTGAGTCTGGAAATACGATTCCTGATTCAGAGACTCAAGTTGAGTAAAATCTGATTCAACAACAAAGACATTCAGGTTTCAGAGGTGTTCAGAGGTGTTCAGAGGTGTTCAGAGGTGTTTTCAGAGGTGTTCAGAGGTGTTCAGAGGTGTTCAGAGGTGTTCAGAGGTGTAGGGGTCAGGCAGTTGGAGCAGTGTGAGTGCACTATAGCCCGTTGGTATCTCCACATGGACAGACAGGGTCCTGCATGCTGCAACCCACCCACCCCCGGGATATTTGCAGATAGGGTCCTACATACTGCACCCCCCTCCCTCCCAGATATTTGCAGTTAGGTTCCTACATGCTGGCCCCACTTGATATTTGTGCCAGTGTTAGAGTGAGTGCACATTCTGCCTGGGGCTCCATTACCTGGACACAGGGGCTAATGCATATTTTGGCTAGGGGGTGGGGGCTCCAGAAAGAAGATGTCCTTAATTTTTACTGTTAGCCCCATCAAAAAAGGAATTCAATTGCATGCAGAACCTGTCAGCAACACTGTCTCTGTAATTTGCACTCTGGCTACAGCCCATTATTAACATGCCTTTTGGGGGGGTTTCAGTGAAATAAGGTCAGTAAAAACCAGGCGGGATGCCTCTTTAATGGGATATTAGTGTTAATCGTTTAATTTACAAAGTCATTTTTTAAGGAGTTCCTTAAAGATATTAGTGTGTAATAGATGTTTGATATTATTTATAGATAAACCATATTTTGTTTGGTGCAGCAGAGTGCTCTTGTAAGATGAAAGAGAGCAATTATGAAAAGAAAAAACTAATACTGGGGTTTTAATTTAGTCCCACAGTCTTATTGTTTATCCATTAGGAATACATTAATTTCTTTATAATTAACCCCTTTAAATGTGGTCATTTTGTTTTACATTTTATTTTAAGTTATTTTCTTAATTAGAAATGGAATGAATGACAAGCTTCAAAATTGTCAGTAAATGTGTTGAACACAAAACTATTTAGTCAAACAGCTCTAGAAAACAGAAGTAAGGTTTGTGTACATTTGGAACCGGAGTAAAGGCACACAACAGCAGTTGATACATGATGTCCATTGGATAACATCAACTCAATAGTTAAGACATATGTTACATATACCACAAACCATTTATTGCATGCTTATGTCCCCAGCTTGGATGCAGTGGTGGGAGTCTGCAGTAAATGCAAGGCCCATGCTGACTTGTACAGATGGGTTGTTGTTTGCTCCCTTCATCACATTCCTTGCTGTAGGCTGGAAGCTGCCACTGCTCTGACTACTATCCACAAAGATGGATAAGAGAGAGTGTCTGTCTGTGTTGAACACCGTCATGATCAGTCTATTTCAGAATGTAGCACAACCGTCATCCATTGTGCACGGTATGTTTATGAGGGAGCCTCAGTTAGTGTAGTGGCACATATTTAGCATGGTATGTTTATGAGGGAGCCTCGGTTAGTGTAGTGG
>JACXGM010040451.1:0-10314 GCA_016801145.1 Umbra pygmaea
TAGATACTCTAAAAAAGAATGAATGCTTATGTGTGTGATATTGATGTTATATACAGATGTAGATACTCTAAAAAAGAATGAATGCTTATGTGTGTGATATTGATGTTATATACAGATGTAGATGCTCTAAAAAAAAATGAATGCTTATGTGTGTGATATTGATGTTATATACAGATGTAGATACTCTAAAAAAGAATGAATGCTTATGTGTGTGATATTGATGTTATATACAGATGTAGATACTCTAAAAAAGAGTGAATGCTTATGTGTGTGATATTGATGTTATATACAGATGTAGATACTCTAAAGTGGTGCTTTTTAAAGTTGTACACTATGGCCCTCATTTATGAAACGTGCATGTGGCCTAAACGGGCGTACGACGGGCCTACGCCAATTTCTACGCAAAGCAAGGAATTTATCAATTTGAACGTGAGCGTAGGTTGTTCATGGTATAACCACCCGGTTCGGTGAATTGTTGTACCAGCGATCATTGATGAATGTGTGTGCATCGCAACTACCCCATATTGCAAGTTACATTTCAGAAGTACAAATTAATTTTAAACAGCACATTGCTATTAAGTGGTTTATTTTTTCCCTTTCACTTCGAGGTGGCCTAGAACATGAGGGCTTAATTAGGCATACAACAATTTCAAACAAATAATGAAAAAATATATATATTAGGTTAATCGATTTGTAATGTGATTGGTGAAATGTTTATTCAGTCGCCTATTTAAACAAGCGCTTTGGCAGTCCTGAAGTCGAAGCGATGGCAGATCTGGAGGACCTTAATGCGCGCTCTCTACACCAGGACCTTTCAGCGGGAGATCAGGGACAGGTCTGGTATATCACAGCCAACAAATAGTTGAAGTAAGTCAGCAGTTTTGGTGGTTATCAAGTCCCTTTCTGCTAAGTACAGTATGTTAAATTTCCATATGATGATGCTCAGCAAACTGTTATTAAAAGACAATTTTATGAGTTTGCTGGTTTCCAAATGTGATTGGGGCGATTGATTGAGTAACTTAAAACACTGCAAATCCCCAAACGACAGAGCGCAGGTTCAACAGTCCACACACACGCACACAAACCACAGTGGAGAGATGTATAGGCTTGCCCAAGGGCAGGTGGCTCTGTCTTGGGTAAGCGGGGGGGACTCTGATATACACCCCAGAGCAGCCTGCAACATAATTATGGCATGCAGAGTGTTCCACGATATTACGCTGGAGAACGGTGCCATTCAATGAAGATCTGTGGCCACAACAGCCACCATTGGGGGCTCTACGAAGGAGACAGTATCTTATTCTGAGCTTCTAATAAGTGCTATATTGGGTAAGAAAGCTACTTAAAAAATACAATGTGGAATGTTTAGTGAAAATAATTAATTTATTTTAAATGCACTTCAGGTTCTCGTTTATCGCTTTCAATGACTGTAGCAGTAACCTCACTCCACACCACATTTTTCGTTGATCTATTTATGCCTGATTTTAAGTTTCCAAATAAAACCAAGCAATTGACCTGAGCATCTTTATTTCTATCCCAGAGAAATTCCTTTTCTTTGCCGGATGTTACTTATCCATGTTGTAAATTCTAAGGGCGAGGCCTCTAACCCGTAGCCTTGTCCTACCACACCCCCGTACGTAAGTTTCATTTGTACAGAGTCTGGCCACTCTCCATTGACAAGCGTCAGCCCTGATGTCCACTGAACACGTCGAATGCGTTGCATTGCGCCGGAAGTCATTCATTGTCAATGGAGAGATCCGCAAGCATACGGTGCGCTCTGTGTGTTGCATACGTTCAAATTATTCAACTTGTGCGTTGCGACCCTGTGCCGTTGTACAACCGGAAGTTGAAGTTCCCACTGGAACGAGTAGCAAAACACGAGAGTAACGGTCTTGCCTTGCTGAAGCAATTGTGCTTCAAGTCTGCACTATGCGGATGCATATATCTGGTAAAAAGTAACGTGCACTAAAATCTGACGTGTTCAGTTGACATCGGGCCTTTCCACCGGGATTTCCACCAACTGCGGAACGGCTGCAGATCGGCTCCGCTGTGTGTCGGCTCCGTGCTCCTCCATCATTCAATACCCACCAGGTCAGTATTGGTTGCGGAACGGCTGACAGTGACTATACGAGGACCCTCGCAAATCCACGTATGATCACGCGATATAACAGCATATGTACTGTACTAAATTGCTGCGGAGCACTCCGGCATAAGCTCTGCGTATCTGCTCTGGAGGGCTATGGATTGCCAGAGCTGGGACAGAGTCGGAACGCAGCCGTTCCGCAGTCAGTGAAAATACAAACATTGACTTTAATGGAAACCTATTGACTCTGCCGCGGTTCCTGAGCGGATCCGCAGCCGTTCCGCAGTTGGTGGAAATTGCCTGTTATCTTCCTTGAAGGCGGGTACTTTGTTGAAATTTAAAACTATTAGATCTGCCATAACCAAATGCTACAATTGGTCGTGACGTTCTACAACTCAAACTAGCGCAGGACATCAACGTCATCGTTCTCAGCTCTCCCTCTGTTCACTGATTTGACCAGTAAAAAATTGTTTGGAGAAAAACCAAGAAAATGCCGCAATCCCAGACGTAGTACTGAAGGAAAATGAAGTACGTAAGAGGGTGGAGCCAGGCTATCTAACTTGTGAGTATACATCTGATTTATCAACACCCGTTCATTCGTATGCTGGAATTGGAGTGATATGAATGTTTCGTAAATCACGTGAGCTCCTTTGTAAGATAATTTATTTAATTTTCCAAAAATTATAAAAATATTTTGAAAATTTATTTTTGAATGTATCCCACACAGAAATCGAATATATGGCCATACAGTGGGGCAAAAAATATTTAGTCAGCCACCAATTTAGTTAGCCACCAAGTTCTCCCACTTAAAAAGACGAGAGAAGCCTGTAATTTTCATCATAGGTACACTTCAACTATGAGAGAAAATAAGAAAAAAATCCAGAAAATCACATTGTAGAATTTTTTATGAATCGGTAAATTATGTTGGAAAATAAGTATTTGGTCACCTACAAACAAGCAAGATTTCTGGCTATCACAGACCTGTAACTTCTTCTTTAAGAGGCTCCTCTGTCCTCCACTCATTACCTTTATTAATGGCACCAGTTTGAACTTGTTATCAGTATGAATAACACCTGTCCACAACCTCAAACTTGCTACCACGTGATTGGCTGAGTAGATATTTGCATTAAGAACAGTTGAACAGGTGTACCTAATGAAGTGGCCAGTAAGTGTATATCAACATATTATGACAAGTAGGTACCGCTAAGTACAATAAATATCATGATTGCAAAAAAGGAATAGGATAATATAAATATGCTCAATTTAATAATATAATTTCCCATGTTTATGCATAACTGATCCATAGCTATAAAACAACCAACCTGCTCTACCGAATGCAACACAGAACAGAGCGCATACTCGCTTGAAAAACAGAAACATTTCTATTCGCATATTACTTTTTTCTTATGAACATTTGATCAACTAGTCAAACCAATTGTGAGGCAAAGGGTGGAGGGTCGCAATCTTAGATTTGATTAAAAGGTTAGAAATTCATCTCAAAAGTAAACTTTAACAAGGGAACATATGGAGTTGCAATGTTTGTTCTCTCCTCATTCTTCCTTGCTCGCTCTAATAATTTCCTATGTTTAATGCATAAATGAAGCATCTAGCAAATAGCTATGAAAACAACCAACTTGCTGTAGTGAACGCAACACAGAACTAGACAGCATTTGCAAACTACTATGCTGAAAATTGCAGACGGCCACTTATCCATGCCATTAACATTTTTTGCCTTCAGATGTTGGCCCTGAAACAAACTCGCTACTGTAGCACAAACTGTAACCAGTGTTTGGTAAAGTGGCTTGTACAGTTACATTCCAGTTACTTGCTGAGTTCACAAGTTTTGCGAAGTCCCTAATTAAGACAAAATTATCAGTTAAATGGAGTTCATATCTTACTTATTTATATTTTCTTTACTCTTTCTATCTGTTTTAGAGGTTACTTTTAAGATATGAACTCCATTTACCTGATCATTTTGTCTTAATTAGGGACTTCCCAAAACTTGTGAACTCAACATGTAACTGGAATGTAACTGAAAAGTAACTTTACCCAACACTGACTGTAACCTTTTGCTTGTTAAGCATTTTTATTGAGCTACAGTTTGTTTCTCATCCTGCACCAAGGCTAATTTGCATAAAAGTGTTCTGAGTAGCATTCAAGACTGACAGGTCTTGTTTGTTTTGTAGACATTTAATCGCTTAAAAAGCGCAATAGGCTGAGTGTACTAGCTACTGCCGCCATCTTTGTTCCATGTTGTTGCCGTTCCTCTAGATGCCAGCAGAGGGGGTAAACCCACTGGCTGTTAATTCTTAATGGGGAAATTAATCACTTAAAACAGCAATAAAAAACTAGTCTATGATCAATTACAAATTTATAAGCAAATTGCAGGGGACAAGGAGCATATGATGCTGCTGGAATGGAATCAATATTGTTAAAACTAAAGGTGCTAACAAAGCGCCAATAAAAACATATAAGGAAGAAGAATAAGTAAAGTATGAGAAACAAGATGTCTATTGCTCGCACAATGACATAATTACTCAATTTTGCAGCAAGCAAGCACAAAATTATTACTGAACTGGAGTCCATTGCTCATGACGAATAGGCTAAGATTCCTCAGGAATGCTGCCAGAGGCTGGTGTCTGGATATGCATCTCTTTTGCAGCAGGTCATAACAGCAAAAAGGTGCTCTACTAAGTACCAAAGATGCTCTACTAAGTACTAAAGATGCTCTACTAAGTACTAAAGATGCTCTACTAAGTACTAAAGATGCTCTACTAAGTACTAAAGATGCTCTACTAAGTACTAAAGATGCTCTACTAAGTACTAAAGATGCTTGTCATGAAGGGGTTGAGTAAATTTGAGACTGGAGAAGTCATTATCAGTTGCATTTGAATTTGGGGAAACCACTGTGTTGAGCTATTTAAATTGCTTTTGTTTGGTTTGTTCATTGCAAACAGCTGAAATCTGAACATTTTGACAATAAACCTGATTTGCATTGTGGGTTGAATACTTTTGATTACAACTGTGTGCGTGCGTGCGTGCGTGCATGTGTGCGTGCGTGCGAGAGTTGTGACTGCCACAGGTTTATTCATGATGGTTCATGACCAACGTCCTCACCTGTCTCAGGAATGTTGCTAAGACAACCCAACACTAAACACTACATGTCAACACCCCTCACTAAAGACGAGATGACGCTAGTGCAGAGAGCTATGGGTCTCTAAAGGCGCCTCTCACGGTCAGACGGTCACATGGCTTTAGTATAATAGGGTTGCTTAATGAAACAAAAACATGTCATGTAGCACAGATAATTACCTGGCAGATCCAGGTGCCATCACCAGCAAACACTCAGGGAGAATTCCACATAGTACCCTATTCCATGTAGTAGACTACTGTTGAGAAGCGTCAGCAGGGTACTGTTTAGGGAATAGGGTCCCATTTGGGATGTCCCCTGACAACCAGAACTGATGGAGGATTTAAGGTGTTGAAAACCTGCATGTTCCATTCAGTCAAATGAAAGAAGGGCTCTATAAAATGAATGTGTTGTTATAGTAGTGTACCATATAGGGAATAGTGCACAATTTAGGATTTTCTAGGAGGTGTTGGAGCCTGTATGTTCCACTCTGTTGTAAGTTTATATTTATTTTCAGAAGGTGAGATGATGAAATGGAGACATAATTATACAGTTACTTCTGACAGCGACCAGAAGAGATTATCAGAAGATCTTAAAGCGTAATTCTCACCAAAATGCAACCAACGGTCTTTTTTAATTAAGTCAAACTTCTGTTTAAAAGCATAATAAGGATGGAAACGCCACTTTTAAAATTTTCCCTATTTTTGGTTTTGGTCAAATTGCCTTTTGAACGAGACTGATAGGGGCACTAATATGATAGCATCAAAATCGCTATTTTTAAAACACAAATAAGGCTCGACACAACATGAAACTTTACTCGCACTATCACCAAGGACTGTACACATGAACTCAAGCATTGAGAACATTGTTTATGTATACAGAGTTTTCTATAAAGAAAGGTTTTGTACAACTTACCTTGTTTCTGCTGGCTGCTATTTTGCCAGTCAAAAAGTGTCGATCTTCGAATGCGAATGAACGGACTCCATAGGATGAAATGTCACTAAGTTGTAATTCCAATGAAAAGCACGATAACTTAGCCACTTAGCTCATGGCAATATCTATTCAAATAATAATAAGGGTTTCATTCAGTATATCAGTCTAAATAATCTAATCTTAGCTTACGTAAACTCTTGTGTGAAACTTTGTAACACCGGCAACAACTACCCACGCAAGAATTCACGTGCCTTTTCCGCTTTTTGATTTTAGTATTATTTCATATGAGGCTCCTTTTTCAACTACAAGGTCAATATTGTTTTGCACTAACGACCAAACATGAATTATCCATGCATAATAAGGAACTAAGCTTTAGGAGCGTTCCATGTTTACTCTCCTCCCTGTTACGTTGCATTCGGAAATCGAGACTAATAGTGTGTATTAGTATTGTAACAGTGTGCAATAGTGTGTGCTAGTGTTGTAATGGTATGTATTGGTGTATATATTTTAGCAAATGTATTTAAAATATGAAATAAGAGATAGATTGCAGTCTTTATGCTATTTTACCTTACCTATACACTTTTATTACGTTTACCATCTTATTCATTTATCAGACACTTAAAAACTTACAGTGAGTGCATACATTTAAGAGAAACTAGGTAAAACAGCCACAACTCAGTAGTAAGAGCATACAATATTTTAAACAGTGAATAGGCAAAAAAACTGTTTAGAAAAATATCATACAAATAAACATAAAACCTTTCTTAAGACAGATGTGGTGGAATTCAACTAATTTAAAGGAGAATTTTGGGCGATTTCAAAACATAGTTCTGTTGTTTGCATATCTTAAGTGCTGTCCGTAGCGTTCCAGTGAAGTCCACACTAGTCTAGTGTCGAAGTCATACAATGCAATATTCCAAAACTATTTGCAGTGGTTATATCCATAAACTACTTTAATCGGGTGTAAACTGACACTTGCCTTCACAGCTCTCAATAGCACTAGAGTTATTGCTCATGAGCATAGGTAACTAAG
This sequence comes from Umbra pygmaea, assembly GCA_016801145.1. Classification (NCBI taxonomy): domain Eukaryota; kingdom Metazoa; phylum Chordata; class Actinopteri; order Esociformes; family Umbridae; genus Umbra; species Umbra pygmaea. The sequence goes on from JACXGM010040451.1 coordinate 7,177, forward strand.
CAACACCGTTGACTCAGTTGGTGAGCTGCAAAGGATCGGCGTCAGGTTACCTGGCCGACTTGCTACATTAGTTGGACATAACCACCGCAAATAGTTTTTTTGGGGGAAAAAATACATTTCGGAATATTACATTGTATGACTTCGACAATCGACTAGTGTGGACTTCACTGGAAAATGGGAAATAAACAGAGGTATGTACACAAACTTATTTGTTCAAACTGGCTGTGTTCATTATGAGGAATCAGTGCAAATGGATATGGACTAGTAATGACATTTTGAACATGTTTAGTGGCTCAAAGCACACTTTTTAACTTGCCCCGTAAATGCGTAATGGTTGTATACTGGCAGCAAAAGGTAAACATGGTTCTGGCAATACAGATTGTTTGAGTTATTAACGCTACGGGCAGCACTTCCGATATGCAAACAATGGAGCTACGTTTTAAAATCGCCCAGAATTCTCCTTTAAGTATTGAAGAGGAAGGTTTTCAGATGTTTCCTGAAAATGGGTAGAGACTCTGCTGTTCTAGCCTCCAGTGGAAGCTGGGAAGGAGAATAGTTTTGATTGTTTGGTTCGGCAGCTGACTTCCCAAAGGCGTGGGAAGGTCAGGAGCCCAGAGGTGGCAAACGAAGAGCCTGTAGGGATGGAGGGTTTGGACATTTCCTGAAGGTAGGGAGGAGCTGTTTGATGGGTGACATAGCCGGTTCCCAATGGTTCCCTATCCAATAAATTAATCCTTAGGGGAGAAGAGAAGGATATTACCTTCACTCCTAACTGCTGGGTTAATAAAATCCCCCGCAGCCCCAGAATCTACTAATCCTGACGTGGGATAACTGGCTTTATCCGTAAAGGCAATTACAGGTAAATTTAGTTGGCGGTTATTAACCACAGTATGAATGGCTGTTCCTACCTTTTCCTTGTGACGTGCCCTCGGATCTGGTCTGTGCGGCCGTACGGGACACTGCTGTAGGAGGTGTTGTCCACAACCACAGTATAGACACAAATTATGATTTATCCTTCTCTGCCATTCCTCAGAGGTCCGCGGGGATCGACCGATCTGCATCGGTTCCGGGCTCAGATCTGAAGATGGTCTGGGGAGAACCGGCCCCGAGGAAACCCGAGGAGGTCGGTGGGATGCCTCTGACGACAGCAGGTTATCCACTACTATGGACATATGGATATATTTGGAAAGGTCAGTCTGGTCCCCCCGACAGGCCAACCCGGTCTGGAGTTCTTTAGTGAGACCCCTCCTATACATGGTTAATAGTGCCGTGTCACTCCATCCACTCCCAGCCGACAGTGTTCTAAAATCAAGCGCATAGTCAGCGGCGGAACGCTTGCCTTGTTTCAGTTCACACAACTGGTCCCCCACACTGCGACCTGTTGCCGGGTGATCGAATACTTCTCTGAACAACGCCCTAAACGTACTTTCGGAGCGTAACTCATGGCTCTGGGCTGCCCATAGAGCAGTGGCCCAATCCAATGCCCTGCCCGTCAATAGGGAGAAAATAAAATCGATTTGTGGTTGATTGGTGTTGAACTGGGTAGGATGATGATCAAAAAAGAGGGCACACTGCATAAAAAACCCTTTACATTTCCCAGGGGTGCCATTGTATTTTTGGGGTAAGGCCATAGGAAGGGCAGGTGCCACAGGCACAGGCGCTGGCGGGGGCGGAGAAGTAATGGAGGTTTGGTTCAGGAGTCTGCACATTTCGTCTATTCGTGCCTCTTGTTGGGTGAGTCTGGTGCGCATCTCAGCGTTGTCCATGTCCCCGTATTTAGGTGAGGTATTCTGTAATGATACGGCACCGGCTCCAGCTACTCCAACTACAAAAGTAGGCTTTATTATACAAATAGCGGACAAGGGCAGGTAGACAGATGACAAGCTTAATCCGACAGGGGTCCAGTACAATCCAGGGTCCAATATCCAGGGACGCGGTTCTCAGGCCAGGCTCAGGTCGATGCACGGTTTGGGAAGTCAGTCAGGCAAGGTTGGTACACTGTAATCAGGATGATAGGCAAAGGTACAAGGCAAAATACAAAAGGGGCAAGTCGAATAGTAAACGTAGCTAGAATCAATACCGGGAGTCAGGAATAGAATTGCAAAAAGGCTCAGTAATGACAGAAACGACTTTCAATACCACACATCTCATCAAGGCTTCCTAATGGTTTATATATGGAGTTCCTGAAGGTAGGTGTCTAGAATTCTGGTGATTGCGATCTGCTTACTGGGGTGCGTTCGTGAGTATTCAGTTCTTTCCTGTTACCTGGTTGGATCTGGATTTAGTGCCTATGAGAAGGAGTTCTGTTTTATCACTGTTGACCTTAAGGAATTTGTGGTGCATCCGTGAGTTTATTTCAGAGGCAGGTTTCAATATGGGCCAGAGGAGGGTTGGTGAGAGATTTGGTGCTGAGGTAGATCTGAGTGTCGTCAGCGTAGCAGTGAAAGTCAAGATTGAAATGGCAGAGGATCTGACCAAGGGGGAGGATGTAGATGATGAAGAGTAGAGGACCCAGAAGAGGGTCTATATAACATGGTTCTAATGACCTGTATGAGCCTGTAAGAGCCCTTACCTTAGCCCCATTGAACAACTTTTGGATAAATTTGAATGGCGATTGTGAACCAGGCCTTCCCATCCAACATCAGTGCCTGACCTCACATATAGGCTGAATGGGCACAAATCCCCACAGACACACAATATTTTAGAAAGCTTTCCCAGCGGAGTGTGGTCATATGTTTAGTGTACAGTTTGTCTCTTGTGTTCTAGTTCATGTTGTATATGTTATAGGGTCTTTTCATGTGTTTTAGTAGTTTTGTGGTCATATGTCCTTGTTTATCATTTTAGGTGTCCAGTTTTTTCCTGTGCTATATTTGGTGTAAGAATAAATATTCATTGTTGTTGAAGACTGTCTCCAGTCTTTAAATGCAACATGACACTTTGGCCTGTGACCTTCAGCACTCACTGGATCGGTTCGCAGCCGAGTGTGAAGCGGCTGGGATGAGGATCAGCACCTCTAAATCTGAGGCCATGGTTCTCAGCAGGAAACCGATGGAGTGCCTACTCCAGGTAGGGAATGAGTCCTTACCCCAAGTGAAGGAGTTCAAATACCTTGGGGTCTTGTTTGCGAGTGAGGGAACA
>JACXGM010040452.1:0-10314 GCA_016801145.1 Umbra pygmaea
ACATAGAACAGACAGAGAGCAGACATAGAAAAGACAGAGAGCAGACAGAGAGAGCAGACAGAGAGCAGACAGAGAGCAGGCAGAGAGCAGACAGAGAGAGCAGACAGAGAGCAGACAGAGAGAGCAGACATAGAACAGACAGAGAGCAGACAGAGAGAGCAGACAGAGAGAGCAGACATAGAACAGACAGAGAGCAGACATAGAGCAGACAGAGAGAAGACAAAGCTGACAGAGAAAGCAGCTTAGAAAATCACTTGGTTGCATTACATACAGTGTGTCCTACAGATTCCATCCACTGTTCAAATCCACCTCCTTCATCCCTTCTCAAGTCTGTCTTCCATCTTCCTCGCATTCCAGACTGCCCAACATGTCATAGGCCAAACGCGGGAATCAAAATCCTCAGATTTCTGATAAAAGTCCCACTAAACAAGGTTCAGGATCTTGCGGCAGCAGGCTAGTCAGAGACGTCCGTCGGCTGGATACAGTGGGGAAAGGGGGGACGTGGCCAGATGAATGGATGAGTGATATTCTAGTCCCATCTGGTTCTGTGACAGCATCCCTATCGTTCACTAAGCCAACACCTGGTAATAAAGTCCAGTGAACATTTGTACAGTACACAATGGTGCTATGTCGTGAAATTCAACACAGCAGTACAATATACTGTTCCAAATGTTTTGCCAATCGAATGTCAGCAGCAGTGAAACAACAGGGAACGGTGACAAAACGTTGGTCGCTTCTGGAAATAAAACAGCTGAAAACAGATTGGATCCATATAAAAAAATTAAGACGCTACAAAAGACAAATAGTGGAGTTCTTGGGGGTATTCCATCAAAGCAGATAAAGGAAAATCCAGGCTTATTTCGATAAGCCTCGCTAAATTAAGTGAGAGTTTCGTTCCATCACTGTAACTAATAAGAGTCCCTGCTCACTAACCTAGGTAACTCATACTGCTGAACTAGCCTGCTCCCTCGCAGGCTAACTGTCAAACTTACTTGAGCTGTATTTCAAAGAATTGTCCGTGAGCGGAAGGAGAAACTTAAAAGACGACTCTATGTCCTATCTCACTCGAATCTCTTTTGTCTTGTCCATGTTCAGGAAACCGAAGTCCAGACTTTTAGTTCAATGGATTTTTAACTGGTGGTTTAATGAATATTAATCGTAATTACGGTGTAAATTAATGAGTGATGTGGGTACAATAAGGGGTAATAAAGGGGTAAAATCCATTAAATAATGAAAAAATTCATTAAAACTATCCCTTAATCATTAAATTTTCAATGATCTATGTCCTGTCAAATGAATGGACCAAGCAAGGGGGTTTACATTTTGTATTAAGGACCCCTTAATTCGTATTAGAGATTGGTCATGATTTCATGTCATGATTTATGAACATAATACAACTTTCATTCTGGGCTCAGATGTCTCAGTGGTTAGGGAGTCAGACTTGTAGTTGGAAGGTTGCCGGTTCAATTCCCAAGTGTGCCAAATGTCATTTTGTCCTTGGGCAAGGCATTTTACCCTAAGTTGCTACAGGGGTTACTCTCTTCAGCTAAATTACTCAAATGTAAATAGTGACAGATGAACATCTGTTTTAACAAATATTGACATTGTCATGATCGCATACTTTTCACTCTGGAGAATGTTTTTATATTTAATTTTCACTTGTTGCCAATTGTGTCACTGTTGAGAATAAATATAGACCAAGGGTTACTACGTGAGAAAGGCTTCAAGGCTCGCTGAAATAAGCAAATTCACTGTGAATGCTTTGTAGTTTTGTCAAATCTCGTAAGTTAGCCTACAACATACTTTTTCACATTCTAATCATACATCTCATATTATTCCCAGTCTTCCTTATCTAGTGGTCTTTGATCATTCATCAAAACACAAACATTTTTTAAATTTTTTAGTCAGAAGTTTTTTTCTCGCTGCCGAGAAGAACTACACCGCGTAGTTTTTGCTTCTTTTTTGCGAGCCAGTATCTTTTCGACGATTGTTTGTCCTGGGCTGCTTATGTATTCCGTGCTCCATCACAATGCGAGCTTGTTATATCCTCGTTTGCGTTAGCGTTGACCAGATGGCTATATTCTCTTAATGGAACGGCTTGAGTCCGAATTGAAAGTTGGCGTTTATTCAAACCGGGCTTTTTCAATTAAGCACAGATTTCATTAGCGCCATTGATAGAATACCCCCCTGGTTCAGGCACATCAAAGTTGCAACAAATATAAACAACAATGCCGTTACAATCTCCCACCTGGATGTCGAACGTCAAAGAAACTGCTATTCGAGTGTGAGTCCATGTTGCACACACACACACACACACACACACACACACACACACACACACACACACACACACACACACACACACACACACACACACACACACATACACTCAAACACACAAACAATGCAGAGTGTGTTTAAAATGATGAGGTTATTTCCTTTATAGCGCTGTGGCCAAAAGCTGTAGCTTGCTGAAGCTGCCTCAGTCAGCACAATAAGGCAGCATAATGGACGGTAATCATTCAGCTAGCTCAGTGAGGCAGCAGTGCAGCTAGCTAGGCTTGGCTGTGCCACTAGTTCTCCACGCTACTAATCACAGCTAATGTCTTATGCAGGGGAAACCATGCACTAATAAACTCACCACAGAATGAGCGATGGAGGGAGTGCGGCCGGGTAGTGGATGCCAGAGATGGAGTGATAGGGGAATAAATGGAGGCCGGTAAGAGAAAAAGAGGGATGGGGGGCACGAGGGTGGGGGAAAACCAAGCTAAGCGTCAGTGTTGTGTGTAACCATTAACGTACCCCCACACCCCGGGACAGGGTGTTATGAGGTATGGAGAATAAAACGAAGAAGGGAGTCAGCGAATCAGTCGGACGTAAGGCTGGGAGAAGGCCTGGACTCCGGCCAACCCTGGCAGCTCCACAGTCACAGCCGCTGGATCAAACGGCTCACCTGAGGCATAGCAGCCCACTCTAACAGTCCACATCCACTGCCGCTAACTAACCGGGAGAAGGGTCTTCACACTGTCTGCAGGCTACATTGGTGCAGCTCAAAATACAGGTGTTCTCAATCCTGAATGGGCTGATAGTAGAGATAAATGGCATGGAATCACATCACTTTTTACTCCTTTGATTGTCTTTGTAAACAGTTTATAAGAGCCTAATGAATCTCTGGAGTTTATGATATATTGCAATTATACAAGTGCTGTGTCCAGGAACTCCACAGTGTTTTGTGCCTAAGAACGGCTCTTAGCAATGGTACTGTATATTGGCCAAATACCACACCCCCCGTGTGTTATTGCTTACATAATCCCCATCCAACATCCAATAAGAGTTGAATGTGAATGTATCTACCAGCCAATCCCTGTCCTTGTCCCCCATGAATAAAGAGTGGTACACTGGCCCACATCTATTTTGGTAATCTAACATTCAACAACATTCATGGGAAAAATTGCCAAAGGATGCTGTGGGACCTTGGCTGGAGGATTTGACCTCTGGCTGGAGGATTAAGGCCTGGCTAAGCTGAGCGCTTGCTATATCTCTTCAGCCATTCTACCAGGAGGAAGGACAAAGGAATTAATAACACATTTTGTAGACGCTTTGTTTTCCTGGCTCCTTTTCAATTTGATGTATGTATTTTGTGATTTTGTGCATGAGTGAGGTTACACGAGCTAAGATGAAAGAACACATTGTGGCGTGTGTTTGCGTGTGTGTGTGTTTGTGTGTGTGTGTAGGTGTAGGTGTGTGTGTGTGTGTAGGTGTGTGTGTGTAGGTGTGTGTGTGTAGGTGTGTGTGTGTAGGTTTGTGTGTGTGTAGGTGTGTGGGTGTAGGTGTGTGTGTGTAGGTTTGTGTGTGTAGGTTTGTGTGTGCGCATCAGCGTTTGTTACACTAGAACATATAGTAAGATCCCAATGACATCCGCTGTGGCATTTTCATCTGCTGGTTGTCAGGGATTGGATACAGAACTAAAAACAAACTACTTTCATTACTGTATGACGTGGGGAGGGAGGCGGCCAAAACATTAACACTGATCACCAAAAATGTGACCGCTCAGCCATAGAGACAAACACTGAAGAATGATGCTAACAGTGAATGACAATGGTGAGCTGTCAATCAGGCCTCACGTCATGGCCAAGCCAGTATGTGTGTAAATATAAACTATTATTTTCCCCTCTCAATTGTTTTTTTTCTCCAATTTTCCCTCTAACCTTGCCTTGTCAAAGGCTCCGCAACTCCTTGGATAGATGTGGGATGGTGAAGGGAGCTGAAATGTTTCATCCAACCACAGGTCGCAGAGCAGAACGATACTTTTTGCGCTGCTCATCCAACACAGAAGCATTTAGTCAACTCATGTACGGGATGATAACGCTCACCAACTATACTACTGTGACTAAAAAAAGGAGTCGCTGGAGAGCATCGTGGCAAGGTAGAAAGTCTGACTTATATATCACAAATCCCCTGCACCGCCATGCCAATTTGCACCGCATTGTTCTGGAGGTCCCGGGAAAAGTCGGAGAAGCCATAGTCAGGTTTGAACCACTGACTATCATGACGTAGACTGTCCTGCAATGCAGCAACTTAGCCCATTACGCCACACGGAGCCCCGCACAATAAAGATTATAAATAAAATATGCACTGTAGTCATAATTAACTCGAAATCAAACCTAGTGGCAGATTCCCGAAGGAAGATTCATTAAATCTGATTCAGTAGCCACATGAAGGGCTCACTTCAGGAATATTTGGAAAGACGCAGGGTATATATTTAAGAGTGAAAAGCCAGTGGTAAGGAGATGGGCGGGTTTTCAGAGCGAGAGAGAAGAGAGAGAAAGAGGGAATGAGAGAATTAGTGATTGCTGAGGACCCGGGCGTGATACATGAGTGTGTGTTGTGTAGAGACAAGGCCCGGTGCTCTGCTCATCAACAATGGCATGGCAACACACTGTCTGTCATTGATTAGGACAGTTACCTAAAGGGAGATCCCACTGCGGGGGGGGGGCAGCGCTTCATCTCATTCCCGCAGTCTCTTTCTGTCTCTGTAAAATGTTTGGTCGACCCTCTCGGACAGTGTTTGCTTCTCCGTATCATCTTTCTCTTTCTCTCATGCAGTTTCTAATTTCCGAAATTGTCTTCATATTTTTATTTTGAGCTCTTCGTAGCTCTACCAAAAGGCTATTCTAATAAAAGTGATTTCAAATACAATTTGAAAACTAGGCCACAACAGGATACTTTTTTTTTACTGTGAGTGAACCACTCGCAATGGTAACTACCTATCCAGCTAGTCTGCTAACCTAGACCCATTTAGCTAGATCCCAGCTAACAAGCAAGTCCCTAGCCATTTAGTCAGCTAGTGCTGTGAATATAGCATAAGAAAAGAAAATGTTTGTTTTTGTTTGCTTTTTTTACTTTACATCAACTGACTCAAGCTTAGACAATGTTGGTGTGGATTAATTTTAACCAATTTTAAAGTCTTGCTAAAGTTAGCTAGCTTTATTTCTACTTGCTAAAGTTAGCTAGCTTAATTGGATAGCTACGTAGCTAGCTCTACTCTACTGGTTGGTCAAGTGGAGTAGCTTTTAAGTAATAGAACGAACAGAAAACCAATGAGTTATCTATATGTTTATGTATTTTTATGAATACACAGTATTTGTTAATGCTTACCTATTTAAACATGATATTGAACAAATGCAATTTCAAAATACAACTGATAACTCAATAGACTACATTGCACAGACCATTTTGAATTCAGAAATGTATGCAACACACAAACACACACACACACACACACCACACACACACACACACACCACACACACACACGTGAATGCCCTTTATTTATGTGTTTATGTGACAGTGGGTAAAAGCACCGTGTTTCATCTTCAGCGGGAGAAGAATTAAAAAAGGAAACCTGGCCCGGGGCGGCACATCTCTTTCTCATCTCTTTTTCTCATCCCTCCGTCAGTCTCTATCATAGAAATAGAATGGATAGATCAGCCATTCCAATTCAATTTAATGTAGCAGAACGGTCAGAGCAGCAGCCATTTTATTCCATTGCAAAGATCTAGTGACCTACTTCCGCATTAAACCAATTTGCGTGTTGTCACCGTGACAACTAACAACAATTGCCATTTTGTTGTGTACTAATCGTATGACCACGGCAAGCAGTTCAATGGCCTTTCTATCCATTTTATTTCTATGCTCTCTCTTCCTTCCTCTATATCTCCTATATTCCTTTCTCCCTCAGTATGCAGCATCAGTCCACACCAACTGTCTCCAGACACTGAGGCTTTGTGCTGGGCTAGTACCCTCCTCTCTCGTCCAACTCTCTCTCTCTCTCCCTTCGTCGTTCCCTCTAAATCTACCTCTCACTTTGTCACTCAGTCTTCCTCTGCTGTTCACAGCCCAGTTCTGCAGACTGATGTATGCCCGTTTCGCCGAACGGGGGAGAAGAAGTGTTTATCATCTGAGGGTTGCCTCATCACTTGTGTCAAAGTGTGCTACTGTGTGGGTAAACATTTTTAATACTATTGGAGGGGAGGGGTTCAACATTAGAGTGAGAGAGTGTGTGTGTGTAAGTGTGTGTGTGCTTGCATAGCTCTGTGTAAGCAAGACTTTGTGTGGTGTGCAGATCAATCCTAACCATAAAGGAGACATGAATTATGTGTTCACCCTCAGTATGGGGGCCTCTTATCCATCACTGCAGGTGTGTGGGCCTGTGTTTCTTCTCTTAAACTGGATAAAGAATGAGCTAGTGTTATCATTTTTTTCTGCCCTTGACCCGACACGCTTCAGTAAAGACAAAGACTCCAGAGACAAGAAAGGAAACTTATTTTGGCTTCAAGATGGCTGCCAGCCATGGGGAAAAAAACAACATTACAAATACTTTTAAAAACTTTACATCTTACGCATGGCTGATGCAATCTTTTTCTTTCCAATAACACAGCATGTCAAGTATATTAGATCTACTAAACAATAAATCCAAGATGTCCCAGCCATGCACGGCATTATCAAATAAAACACTGCCTTAGTGCATCCGCTAAGCTTCTATCTACCTCACGTCAGTTTTGACGCTGGATGGAAAATTGCAGATGGTTATCGGTGGCAAAGACACAAAAGTACACAGCCTTATTTTTTTGTATTCCAAGTACAAGTTTAGGTCTCTTTTAAGATAAGTTTGTATTTATTATTTTTCACAGATTTTCCACTTTTGATTGATAAAATGTTTCATCGTGGTCATGACACAGACACGCACTTCACAGAGCACTGAATTTAACCCACCCCCCACGCCGTGACAACTCGTCACTCCAGCTAGAGATTCTAAGATCACCATGGCACCCGGTATACCAGAAGCTCTAAGCTTCAGAGATGTCTTTCACCAACCTCGACTTCACCTGTTTTTAAACCCAGATTAAAGACATTCTTTGGCGGAAAAAAATGTCAGAACGACACAGAGGGACAGAAGGTACAAAAGGGGTAAAAAAAAGTGAAGAACAAATAATAATGGCCAAGAACTGTCAAGACTCAATGTTATTTTCTCTCAGCAAAGAATCTAAGGGAGGTAGAATAAAAGAAGGAACCGCACAGTAGCCCAATAATGGTGGTTAGGTATGCTGCATGCATCTGCCAGATACCTCAGGCTGACAGGGACACGCCAGTCCAACGCGGGAGAGGAGGGGGAGAAAAAGCGAGAGGAAGATGGAGAGAGAGAATGGAGAGAGAAGAGACGAAAGAGCGAGACAGGAGAAATAAAGCGAGAGAGAGATGGAGAAAGAGACAGCGAGATAGAGACGGGGGGATGGCTGCCTTTTCAGTGAGATGCCTCAGTAATAAAAAAACGTATTGATTTTTAAGGGAAGCACATCGAGCATATCCATTATTCCTCACCTCAGTGGGAAAAAAACTGTGTGGCGCCCCCCCAGCGTGACGAGGGGGAATTGAACAGATGACTCATACAAAACAACTAGTGTGTGTTTGTGTGTTTGAGAAAAGAGAGAGCCGTGTGTGTGTTTTGGGGGTTGGGGGGGCTGGATTAAAATCCATCCTGCATGAAAATATAGCCAGACACACTCCATAAATATTCCACCATAATTGAACAGGCGGCCGAACTAAAAGCCTGCAAGGCAAGAAGTGACAGAGACAGTTTGTCACGGCTAGACTCCAAACTGCGATTCCGCACAAAGCAGCCAATGAAAAATTATGGAAAATTCGAGAAAAGCTCAGCACGAGTCCGCTAAGGCAATACGTCTGACAGGCAAAATGTAACACTGATTCGCACTAAAGTCAATGTCCCGGCCAACCTTGCCCGCGACAAAACGGAAAGACAAAGACGCCGCGTCGACGGGGGTTGTTTCCATTGGTTCTTCCATTTGACAGCTCCTTCTGTGATGTCCCATGCTATACCAGCAGCAGAGGCGGTATCTCTCCGGTGTGTTAGTTCAGGCCTGCCCAGGTGGATCAAAGGCCCTGAATAACAGCATCACTTCAAAGAATGCTACAGACACGGTGAGAAGAGACACCTTGCCTGACCTCAGACTAAGCTGAGAGTGAGCAATTTGGGGCACTCGACATGTGCCAAGCTAAAACTGGGTCCCAATGCTATTAAATCCCTTTGATTTTCTTAATGTTTCAGCTTACCGTTATTCAACCAAGTTAATTGATTAAGAACCAATATTTGCAGCAATAACCTGGGGGGGATTGTTACAGGTGTGTGCAATGAGGGTTAACTATCTTGTGCAGGTACAGAAGGACAGAGGTTACCTTGGCAGTTGCCAGATTAGAACCAGGGAGCAGGAATTTGGATATCAGTGAAACGCTGTAAGCACTAGGCCACCTTGTTGCCACAACATTTGCTTAATCTTTAGAAATGTCCGTATAAAGTTGGTAACAAATAGGTTGAAGTTATCTAGACGTGATCTGGACGTGTGTGTGTGTGTGTGTGTATGAGTCGTGTTTAATCGGGTCGTGTTTTTTTAAACAGCAGTGATACACTAATCAATACGGAAGACCGTGAAGCAGGTCCTCTTCCAGAAAGTTCTTAGCTGCTCCGAAATATAAACTGGATTGCCTGATTAAGTATAAATAAATTTGCAGGTGAAAAACGTCATCTCTGACATGTCAACTAAAAAGAAACAAAACTCTCAGGACATGCCAAGTGGGGTCTTCGGAACGGCAGCCAAAACAAAGTATCTCATCAAATAAAATGTTTCAAGGATAAATATTTCAGTATGCAATGGATGGGAGATGAAAGTGTTTTAGAAATGTGTTGAAACGCAGCAGGTGGTTTGCGTTTAGACATACTTTTCTGACATTGATGTTTTTTTAACCTTACATACCTCTAAAGTAGACTGACTTTATTTGGTCATTTCAAGACAAAAAAAAACAATTCAAACATATCCACCGGGCCTTTTACCAATACGGACGTCCAAGCAATAACAGTCTTATGATGTTGTGCCAAGAGCTCTCAGAGATATGTATTTTTAATATTTCAACATGCTGTATACACCGCCATGGCCTGACACACTGAAATAGTCCTGGAAGAAAGTGAATGTCCAAATACATTCTTAGACGCAGTGGGTTTATGTACAGCGTGAAGCAGCTACGTTCTTATAATATGAAGCAGCTCGTGGTTGGCCGATTAATAGATTTTCTGCCCGCAAGTGGGAGGTGAAGCAGGCATTTGCATGCGAACGTTAAGACGACGTGTGTTTGTGTGTGTGTGTGGGTGTTATCATAGATCTAGTAATCCACAGACATTTCCTGACTAGACTTCTAGGCACTCTACTGTGTTGTCCTTCACACAGAATAGGTGCCATGTCACTGTTCATGAGTTGACTTCTCGTTTACTGGACAAAAAGGAAAGAAAATAAAGAAAAATCGCCCTTGTTCTTCTTGGGAGTTTTGGCCATAGAAGATGATTTCTACTGCATTTTAATGCCAGTTTATTGATTCTGACAAATCACAAAAGATTCCAATTGCCAAGGAAAGATGTTGCCGAGGCGAGGAAGTTCTTAAGGACACAGGCCTTTTATATTTTTTTATGCAGCGTTTTCTGTTGAAGGTTGAGCCTGAGGCGAGTAGTGGGCTTGGTGCCGGTTTGTTAAAGCTAAAAAGAGAAGGACAGAGATGTCCCCAGAGAGAGTCAGAGGCAGAACTGGAGAGAGGCTGCTTGAGGTGAACAAACTCAATTAGAAGTCATTCTTTTCAGGGGACACTTTGTGTGTGGAGTGAGAAGAAGCTGTGTGTGTGTGCATGTGTGCGTGTGTGTGTGTGTGTGTGTGTGTGTGTGTGTGTGTGTGTGTGTGTGTGTGTGTGTGTGTG
>JACXGM010040453.1:0-10313 GCA_016801145.1 Umbra pygmaea
TATTTAGTTTTTTTGAGAGATGATATTGTAAGCAATTTAGGCAATAAAAATTTGTTTTTTCAGAAAATTAAACCAAAGTATTGTACATTATTGCCCTTCAATAAAACAAAGTATTTCTTAGCCGATTACTCGATTAATCGATGGAATGATCGATAGAATACTCGAATACTAAAATAATCGATAGCTGCAGCCCTAGATTCTACACTGGTAAAAACATTAAACATGAATGATTTGGTGACAGACTTTGATCAGTTAAGGCCCAGATGCTAAACTCTTATGGACTAAACAAATAGGAGCCCACGGCACCAGAAGGTAAGAAGTTGTGAATGTCTTCCTTCTAATTTAAAGAGCAAATAATCACTGACAGCAGCCTGATGCTATTTGATGAATTGTACTATAACCATTGTTGGCTTTGTCAAATCATATTGATGTCCTATTAGAAGCAATTAAGTTATCAGACGTGTCATAATTTCATATGTTGGATTGTCTGAGGCTTAGCACTGATTTGTTTCATTGTGTGTTGTTGGACCTGTGAACTCAGTGCCAGTGTGTGTAGTGCCCCATAGGAAGGTGATAGTTTTTTCAGAGTGCATTTGGACTTTAGTTAGCACAATCTGAATGTATGCCACTGTATGGTCATTGTATGCATGCATTAGTATAATCTACTGTATGCACAATATCCAATCATTCAGGCCTATTTGTCTATGAAAAGAAAATAGACCTCTGATAGTTTATTAATAAGTCTGTGAAGCTGAATTACTGTGAATTAACTTGTTCGTTCTTCCAGGATTTTTGACAGTGTTTTATGGAAGCCTTTTGCCAACATACGCTTGAGATGAGCTTCAAATGTTAGTGAAGATTCAAATCAGCATGTGTGGTCAAGCATTAATACTTAGAAGTGACAATAAATGTGATATTTTTTGCCAAATTTGGCTTTGTTTTGTTATGTTTTGAACTTCACTTAGTTCCCTACTAGAAGTCAGCATATACAGTTGTATGCAAAGTTTAGGCACCCCTGACAATTTCCATGATTGTCATTTATAAGTAATCGGGTGTTTGGATCAGCAATTTCATTTTGATCTATCAAATAACTGAAGCACACAGTCATATTTCAGTATTGAAATTAGGTTTATTGGATGAACAGTAAATGTGCAATATCCATCAAAATGAAATTAGACAGGTGCATAAATGTGGGCAGCCCAAAATAAATATCACATCAATATTTAGTTGAGCCTCCTTTAGCAGAAATAACAACCCCTAGATGCTTCCTATAGCCTGTAATGTGTGTCTGTATTATGGATGAAGGTACTTTGGAACATTCCTCCTTACAAAACATTTCCAGTTCAGTCAGGTTTGATGGTTGCCGAGCATGGACAGCCCGCTTCAAATCACCCCATAGATTTTCAAAGATATTCAGGTCTGGGGACTGGGTTGGCTATTCCAGAACATTGTTCTTGTTCCTCTGCATAAATGCCAGAGTCGATTTTGAGCAGTGTTTTGGGTCTTTGTTTTGTTGAATTATTCAGCCCCGGTGTAACTTTGTGACTGATTCCTCTACATTATCCTCAAGTATCTGCCGATATTGAGTGGAATCCATGCAACCCTCAACTTTAACAAGATTCCCAGTAATGGCACTGGGCACACAGCCCCACAGCATGATGGAACCTAACTCCAGCTTTGTTTCATCAGTCCACAGCACCTTCTTCCAAAATGAAGCTGGCTTGTCCAAATGTGCGTTGGCATACCTCAAGCGACTCTGTTTGTGGTGTGTGTGCAGAAAAGGCTTCTTCTGTATCACTCTCCCGTATTTCTCCTTGTGCACAGTTCAACAACTCAGTTCAACGATACACAGTGACACCATCTGCAGCAAGATGATTTTGTAGGTCTTTGGAGGTGGCCTGTGGGCTTTTTTTGATCGTTCTCACCATCCTTTGCCTTTGCTTCTCCGATATTTTACTTGGCCTGCCACTTCTGACATTAACAAGAACTGTGCCTGTGGTCTTCCATTTCCTCACTATGTTCCTCACAGTGGACACTGACAGCTATCTTTGTGATAGCTTTTTGTAGCTTTCCCCTAAACCACAATGTTGAACAATTTTGTTTTTCAGGTCATTTGAGAGTTGTTTTGAGGCCATTATGTTGCCACTCATCAGAGGAGAGGCAAAGAGATCAACAGCTTGCAATTGGCCACCTTAAATACCTTTTCTCATGATTGGATGCACCTGTCTATGAAGTTCAATGCTTAATGAGCTCACCAAACCAATAGTGTGTTCCAAACCTCCTGATTTAGACGTTTAGCCTTCCCGTTTGCCTCCGGGTGAAATCCGGAGGTGAGGCTGACCGCGACCCCCAACCTCTCCATAAATGCTTTCCAAACGTGAGAGGTAAACTGGGGCCCGCATTCAGACACAATGTCCTCCGGAACACCATAGTGCTGGAAAACCTGTGTGAATAGCGCTTCCGCGGTCTGCAGGGCCGAGGGCACTCCAGGCAGAGGTAGGAGATGGCAGGCCTTCGAGAACCTGTCCACAACCACCAAGATCGCAGTACAACCCTCAGAGGGAGGGAGATCCGTAAGGAAATCGATTGACAGATGCGACCGAGGTCAATATGGAACAGGAAGAAGCTTTAATTTCCCTGTAGAAAGGTGCCTCAGCGCTTTACTATGGGCACAATTCGAACAAGAGGAGACGTAAACCCTGAGGTCTTCCGCTAAGGTGGGCCACCAATACTTGTATGAGCCCAGCAGATGAATCTATCCCTAATGACCTCTGGCACATACTGGTGACCAGCAGGACATTGCGCAGGAGCTGGCTCTCTATGCAGCACCTGCTGAATGTCATCGTCCAATTCCCACAAAACGGGGGCCACTATACACCACTATACACGCCACGGCATCCGCCTTATGATTTTTACTGCTTGGCATATAGGAAAACTTGTACACAAACCGTGTAAGGAAGAGAGACCACCTTTCCTGGTGAGGGTTCAGCCTCCTCGCTGACCGAATGTACTCCAGGTTATGCTGGTCAGTCCAGATGAGAAAAGGGTGCTTGAGCCCCCTCAAGCCATTGCCTCCATGCCTTAAGAGCGATGACAATGGCCAACAGTTCACGATCGCAGACATCATAGTTACGCTCAGCAGGCATCAGCTTCCGAGAGTAATAGGCACAGGGACAGAGCTTTACAGGGGCCCTTGACCTCTGCGACAGCACCGCCCCAATCCCCGTCTCAGAAGCGTCCACCTCTATTATGAACTGCAATGTCGGGTCAGGATGGGCCAAGACAGGAGTGGATGAGAACAGTGCCTTCAGTGAGATGAAGGATCTGTCCGCCTCAGCAGTCCACCGCAACCTGCTTGGCCCACCCTTGAGCAAGGACGTGATCAGACCTGCAACCTTGCCAAACCCACGTATGAACCGATGGTAATAGTTAGCTAAACCTAGGAATCACTTTACTCTGGGCGCAATTCGAACAAGAGGAGACGTAAACTCTCACATCCTCGACTAAGGTGGGCCACCAATACTTGTCCCCCAGGCAGTCAATCGTAAGGCCGATACCCGAATGACCGGAAGAGGGATTTGCATGAGCCTAGCAGATGATTCTATCCCTAATGACCTCTGGCACGTACTGGCGACCAGCAGGACATTGCGCAGGAGCTGGCTCTCTACGCAGCACCTGCTGAATGTTATTGTCCAATTCCCACAAAACAGGGGCCACTATACACACCTCGTGAACAATAGGGCGATCATCTACTGGGCATTCCTCTGTATCAAACTGGTGAGAGAAGGCATCCGCCTTACGATTTTTACTGCCTGGGATATAGGACAACGTATACACAAACTGTGTAAGGAAGAGAGACCACCTTGCCTGGTGAGGGTTCAGCCTCCTCGCTGACCGAATGTACTCCAGGTTACGGTGGTCAGTCCAGATGAGAAAAGGGTGCTTAGCCCCCTCAAGCCAGTGCCTCCATGCCTTAAGAGCGTTGACAATGGCTCGTAGTTACGCTCAGCAGGCGTCAGCTTCCGAGAGTAATAGGCACAGGGGCCCTTGACCTCTGCAACAGCACCGCTCCAATCCCGTCTCAGAAGCGTCCACCTCTACTACGAACTGCAATGTTGGGTCAGGATGGGCCAAGACAGGCACAGATGAGAACAGTGCCTTCAATGAGATGAAGGATCTGTCCGCCTCAGCGGTTACCACAACCTGCTCGGCCCACCCTTGAGCAAGGACGTGATCAGAGCTGCAACCTTGCCAAACCCACGTATGAACCGATGATAATAGTTAGCGAAACCTAGGAAACGCTGTAATGCTTTTACGGTGGTTCGAGTCGGCCAATTACGCACAGATACAATACCATCCTCCTGTATCTCCACCCCGTTTGAGGAGATGCGGTAACCCAAGAAGGAGATGGTAGTTTGGAAAAACTTAAATTTATCAGCTTTCACAAAACGGTCATGCTCCAACAGTCTCCCAAGCACCTCACAAACCAGAGAAACGTGTTGTTCGCTAGTGGACGTATACACCAAAATGTTGTCAATGTATGCGACCACTCTACGCCCCCACAGGTCTACTACCAAGGAAACCAGAGGGAGAGGATAGAAACAACAATCAGTAACGCTGTTTAGGGCCCGGTAGTCTATGCATGGACGCAGACCCCCGTCCATCTTGTTTACAAAAAATAAGCTGGAAGATGTAGGTGAAGAGGAGGGGCGTATGTAAGCTTGCCATAGTGATTCCGAGACGTATGTTTCCATAGTCTCAGTCTCAGCATACGACAGGGGGTACAGTATACATGACTCAGAGGCAGTACAGCGCCTGGTCGAAGGTCAATGGCACAATCCCAGGGCCGATGGGGTGATAATTTAGATGCCTTGGTTTTTGAAAAGGCATGTGCGAGATCCGAATACTCAATAGGAATGGGATTGTCGGAAGGACTGCCTGGACTTTCCACCGTGGTGGCCCTTAGCAAAACCGGAACACACCTTCCCAGACACTTATTCGACCATCCCTTGATAGACCTGAGAGACCAAGAAAAAGAGGGATTGTGAGTAGACAACCAAGGTAGGCCTAATACAATAGGGCACAAAAGAATGTCTAATACGTGGAAAGAAATGGTTTCAGAATGAACGGGGGCATTACCATATTGACGGTCTACAGTTTTAAAGCACACAGTATCCTTTCCTATGGGCCTGCTGTCTAACGCATGCACTGGTAGAGGTCTGTCCAACTTAACCAGGGGAATGCGTAAAGTGTGGCATAAGACGCTGTCTATAAAATTACCTGCTGCCCCTGAATCTACTAGGGCCTTAAGCGGATCAGACACATGAAAGGCAGGAAAACATACAGGTATGTGTAAATGGTAAGAAAAAGATGTAGAGATGGTAGATACCTGGGAGGTTGAGTGAGTGCCTGCGCCGCCGCTCCCTGAACCCAACAGACACTGGCAGCAAGACGCTATAACATGCCCCTTTCTGCCACAATAGGAGCATGGCACCCGTCACCTTTTGAGTCCCCTCTCTGCATCCTGGAACCCAGGGTTCCCCACTTCCATGGGCACAGAACCACTCTCCGGACTGACAACTGGCCTGAGCGGAACTGTGTCACTACTCCCGGTGTGCTCACGCGCCTGCAGGAGGCTTTCCAGATGGATCGCCAGGTCCACCAGGGCATCAAAACCCAAAGTGGTGTCCCGACAGGCCATCTCCCATCAGACATCCTCCCGCAGGCAACATCGGAAGTGATCGATAAGAGCTTGGTCGTTCCACTCAGAGCCAGCTGGCAAGGTCCGGAAATCCAGAGCGTACTCCCGAGCGGTTCTGCGCCCAAGTTGTAACCAGTATAGCCGCTTGCCCATGTCCCTTCCCTCCGGGTGGTGGTCAAAAACCAAGCTAAAAAGGGACGTGAATGAGCGGTAATCATAGATCACAAGGGTTGGGTACCGAAACCCCTACGCAACCGGAAGGAATCGGACCGCATCAGAACGCAAATTTCGGTTCCTAATTTCGATTCCACTTAATGTGTCAACTGAAGTATTTTCCCTCTGATGCTGCGAAACGGACGTAAAAATATCATACTTTCTCTGTAGTCTACCGTTAGCTAGATACCGTAAATGTAGGCTACTTATAAAATGCCAAAAACCTTTCTAACTTTCATCCCGGAGTTTGCGAGTTGCGAGTGTTGTGTGTTTTCCTCCGTTCCAGCGTATATCAAAACGGGCAGCTCAACGTAAAAACACCATAAATATGTTGGCATACAATTTAAATAATGTTTTCAAAATAGTTTCCTAAGAACGTCATTTGGGAGAACATCTGAGATACGGTAGCGCAAAAGAATAAGTCAGGAGAGCACGTCGTACAGTCTTGCTGTCACGCTCAGTCCCAATGAATAACGAATGAAAGCAATCGCAGGTGTGGCGGTTTTAATCAGGTACTCAATATAACATACACATGTCCAGATCGAGAACAAGACAACACCAGCGGATTAACCAACAAAATACAGGCCACAAATGATCTGGTAATATACTCTCTTAATTACAATAGGCAACAGCTGCGTAACAGAACACTGGTGTTTATAATGAAACATAGAGAAGGCTAGAGGTCCATTTACCCTCCTTTAACCAATAACATATAAGGTACTACCGCTGAACAATATAACCTGGACTTGACACTAATGAAATCCTAGTATTCCGATGACTGAGAGAACCGGAAGGTCCTCGAAGATGTTGTGGGTGTGTGACACTTGCCAGAGAAGGCATATATGGTAATTTTTCTGCAAAAGAACTGCTAAAGTTTGAAGCTGGTTTAGTTAGCATACCAACTCAACATTTATTTTGTTGTTACTTGTTAATAGTGTAACTGTTATTTATTATTAAATTATTGTAGTTGTGTGTTAGGTGACTTAGGTTTAATTATTATATACTTAAGTAATTTAAAACATTAATATATTGTTAAATTTAAATAATGTTCTATAACAAAACTCTATAAGAGCCTTTCTTTAATTTTTTTTTATTTTTTCAGTTTTTCAAGAATTGGTTTAGGAATCGTTTAGGAATCGGAATCGTTTTAAAGTACCGGTTTGGCATCGGAATCGTTAACATCCAAACGATACCCCACCCTATAGATCACTGGGTTCCTATCTCTCCAGACTGCATTTTCCCACTCCAGCCCGTGTCCGGAGAGTCAGGAGATGAGCGCCGACACCTTTTTCTGAGTCAGAGGCACCAGAAGGCATGGTGTCGAAGTAGAGCCCCAGTTGGAGAAGGAACCCCTGACATCGGGATGCTGCTACGTCACTATCCTTTGGCAGAGCCAGTCTAACCACAGGAGGTGTGGACTGGTCGACGGGATTTTCTACTGGGACCGCTGGTGGGACTGGTACCAGGTTTTTTAGTGCTGGCCAGGTGTCGTACCACTTGGTTTAAGCCACGCACCACTCTTTCCATAGCGGAGCCCAGTTCCTCCAGCATACCCTGGTGGGCTGCCAGCTTGGCGACGCTGGGCACGGGCTGTCCGACATCACCGGGCTGGCGTACAGCACCAGGTTGTCCTTCTGCTGGCTCCATTCTTCTCAAAGTGGCTTATTCTCTCACAGTGTACATGTATGAAAAGGAGCCAAACGCAGAGAAGCTGTTTTCAATATGTTTACTGGCTTCCTGGGAAAAGAATACTCCCGTAGCACAATGGCCAGTAGAACAAAATAAAGTGTGGCAATAAATGTGGCCAAGAACGCAATTAACCAACGAGTAGTACAATCTCAGCGACTACAACACAATTGGTATATAGATATATAAATAGAATAAACAGGTTTAACACTGTAACAGTAACTCGTAATGAAATAACAATAACCCATGCCCTCCTGTCGAGTGTGCGGGTAAAAATAGAGTGTCCATGAAACACAGCTGTATCCACTGATGAGCTGTGATTGATGATCAGTGGCTTCAGTAGGCGGGACACACCGAGCGCCTACTCCTGTGCGCGTCACTAGAGGGAGCTCCTGGATCTTCCATGCTGACAATTTCTAAACATTTCTATCATTATGCATAACAAACATTATTACTTATTTCCCAAATGGGTACATATTTCTATTGTCTTAACAAATCATTACAGCATAATCAGGCCCGGATTAAGAATTTAGAGGCCCCTGGCACAATGTCTTGTAGGGCCCCCCACCCCACTCACACAATCAAGTTTTTGAATTTTTTGTTACTATTTGCTGCTAACACCCATAGATTGTATAATTACTGGATGGAGCCATGTGTGACATCACCGATTGGTTTGTTAAGATCTGATTTGGGTCATCGAAATTGCCGTTACGGGCACAGACATCTTGGTTGCGGATGTGACGATTTTAGACTAGAGGGAGGAGTAATTTAGCTAGCTAACATATATTAATTGGGATGCTAACTCAAAACAGTATTAAAACATAATGTAAATCAAAATGAAACGTTACTTACCGGAAAAAAGTGAAATGCAAATGCTTTAAGTGTCTTGTTCTACAACCGAACGCGATAACCACGCCCTAAACGCCCCTTTGCTTTAACGCCGATTTTAAAATCAACGAGACCATAGTTCAAAAAATGAACATCATGATAAACTGCAGAAGGCTTAAATCTATCGATTGAGACCATATACTCATTATGAAAATGTTTACTGAGGTAATAAATCAAGTATATTATGTATCTCATTCTCATAGACTATTACAGAAACCAAGCTCTTTTGCAACTAGACGTATCACCCCCAGCTGGAATTCAGATAAAAGGCACTTCCTCATTTGCGTCAATTTGCCAAACCAGATGCTCACCGTTTGGTAACACCTCTATTGAGCAACTAACTGGCATATGCAAGCACATAGTGCCTCACCTTTACCAATCCAGTTCTATGAATCAAATTCTTCCATAATTCACACACAAACACATACACACACCCATTAATGTTTCCTTCCTGTCTGTCTCTCTCCTGTCCTGTCCTGTCCTCCTCGGCTCTCCAGGGGTTGCCGCTCTCTCTCTGTGAGCAAAAGGATTCAAACAGTGTAGGTCAACTTGTCAAAAACCTGGAAAAATCTTAACTCAAGTTTCTTCCCCAAATGTTTTTTTTACTCTTCTTCCTAATCTTTCTACTTTCTATTAAAAGATTCTGCACTTTGTTTGACGATTCAATGATAGTAGACACATTACAAGATGCTGTAAGTATTCTCGTATAATATTGGTTGCTTACAAATTACAATTGCTGGTGTATGACCTGTTCAAATGTTGACAAATGTACTACATGTAAGTCGCTTTGGATAAAAGTGTCTGCCAATTGCCTTAAATGTAAATATCAAATGTAAAAGAAAGCAGCTTGTTTTTTTGTTTTTGATAATAGGCTATATTTCATTTAACCTAAAAACTTTATGACAGCCACATCCCGCTTGAGCACCTCCCGCCAATACTGTTTCTCTTCATCTATCTGCTGCACTAGTTTAGCGTTCACACAGTCCCGCTCCCAGTGACAGATGAGCGCCGAAGCAATGCTAACATACAGTCAAATTTCCAGTCAGAAAAACACTAACAAATTTATTTTTCTTGGTAGAAAGAAGCATACAGGCAAAGCAAAAAATATTACCGTACTGGTGAATAGGCGATCCAGTTTCTGGAAACTTTTTCCCTATTTGGCAGTTGACAGCACAGCTGATCATTAGTAAGGGAGCGCACCTTACCACCCAAACCCCCATCACGAGGTGAGGCTAGATATTTGCTCTTTTTATTATGAAAGGCAGCAGGTCCACGACCGATAAGAACAGCACGTGCATCCTCGTCGATTGCCCCCCACAATGTCGAGTCAGACACCTGATTAAACCACTGCTCGCTGCTGCTGCTTCATGATTCTGCTGCGTCTGCTGCTGCGTCATGATTTACCACACATTCCTCACCCCGATTCTCCTACTGGGCCTGGCTACTTCTGAAGAATGTTTTGAGAGATAAAACCTGTCTTAATTAAGACACCTCCCTCTCCTTTTCTCTTTTTCGTTTGTGTTTAGTACAACCGCTTCACTCACTAATTTTCTTTACTTACAACGACAGATTCCACAGTCCGATTCAGCGCAGGGTTATGCTGGAAACACACTACAGGAGTTTTAAAATCCTAACCGATTTTGAAATCTCGTTGCAGCACACACTTAAAACATATCTTTACAGATTTTCTTCCCTCAAAGCTTAAACATGCTCACACTACAAGATTTGAAAATCGTGGCGCATCACACACTACACAATGTTATTAAGATTATCGTGCCAGAGGGGGCGCCTCACGTGATCTATGCAGCAGCTCGAAAGCGGATAT
>JACXGM010040454.1:0-10292 GCA_016801145.1 Umbra pygmaea
GCCAGACTAACAAAACACAAACTTCTCAATTAAACATTTACTTTGAATGATTTCAATAAACAAACTGTTCTCATGGTGATACGTACAAAATGTGACATTTCTGGAGGCAGGAAAATATAAGCCTTGTACGGTTACAAAATGTAAAAAAGTCAGTTTACCTTACTTACCCTAACCTTACCCTCACTAACCTAGCATCTTACACCTGAACTAAATATTCTCCAAGTACTTTAAATTGTAAAAGATTGGTCTATTCTTGGAAATGTTGCACGATAGAGTGGCGATTCAGTATGTAAAGAAAACACATTTTGATTGGCCATATTATATAAGTCTGACTACGTAATGCGGCAAAATTTCCATTACGTTCGGTTACCAACGTATTGCCATGAGAATGAGTTGCAATAAAAGAAATGGGACATGATCTAATTAAAGGGCATTTGGGAGCAAATTTGAGTAGTGAAAATGTACATTGTGCCTGTGTTTACCCTAATATGAGGGCAAAAACCAAATGAGGTGACACAAGACACTGCTCAGCTTCAGCCTTTCTCTGATCTCATGTGTTCCCATCGTGCACCAGACCTACTGAAGACAGATCTTCTCCATGTTGTTTTCTCTGGACGTTAACTCAGAAGCACTAGCCTATTTGACCTTGGAAGATGTCAGCCACGGCTTTTCAAACGACCCCAATGATGACAGCTGTAACACATGCTTTAAAGATTGGCTTTGAAGTATGTGGATATCTTATTCCTCCAAAGCACTTGGGGATTTCACAGCATTCCACGAACATGCTCAAATCCCTTCCAAACCCTTGTGTGTACGTACATGTGCATATGTGTGCATGTGTGTTTTGCGTGTGTGTACTTATGCATTTCACTGTCGCTTGAAATCTAGGAGCAAGGCAGTGCTAGAAATCTGATATAATTTGGATTTACTAAATTATGTCTAGGATTCTTGGGTCGTAACAAAGTCGTGATTAATTCTTATGAGCTGGGCTTCTGCTTGCATTGATAACAGGGGACCCATCATGAATCTTTTAATGCACCATCCAACACTGCACTTCCAATTGAATTAGGTATTTTCTAATTAACTCATTTGTAATAAAAGGTAAAATCCCAGAGCTCAGCTGTACAAATCATATGCCATTAGGAACCCTAACATGAATCCATTGTGCTCATTTTTATGAAAAATAAACACAATAAAAAGTATGTTAAAAAGTTGGTTTTATTGTTCATCCCACACAGCAAAATCATATTATGTAATATTAAACCCCAGCCTTGTTCCGTCTTACCATTACGTCAATGGTATAATAGTAATAGTAATGTTATAACAGTGACACAATCAAATGTTGGTAGAGGTTTGAGGTAACCTTAAATGTTTAGTCAATTCATTTCAATGGCCCTACTGTACTTAAGTGGCCAGACCTGTGTTAGGACAGTGGTTGAAAAAGGTCATGGACATCATCACAATACAGCAAGTAAGAAAGAAAGCAAAGACCTGCCTCAACTTTTCCAGCACCATGTTTGCAACCTCTATTTTAAAAGCCTAAATTAGTGACAAACTTAAGATATTGGAATTTGGTCCAATCACAATTTACAATGTTACAGTATATAACATACACAATGTTACAGTGTATCCGGTAAGTATTCACAGTGCTTCACTTTTTATTGTTACACCCTTATTCCCAAATGGATTAAATTAATTATTTTGCTCAAACTTCTACAAACAACACAGGGTAAAGACAATGTGTTATAAAAAAAATGAAAAAAGCACATCCATCATCCGTTTTTGCATTACTGGCAAAGTACAGATAACTAGCTAGCCAGTGGATATTTACAATATTATTTATTATCCATTATGAAATGGATTTCTAAAGAGCATGTCTATTTAAATAGAGCTCGAGTGGAATGGATTTACAGCAGAGACTCGTGTTGCGGGACAAATAGTTAACAGGAGTCGGGTGCTTACTGGCTGTCGTAGAAAAAACATAGAATGCTTGGTGCCACTGAGAGTTGTATTGCCTCTGGGCCCATATGGTTAATCCGCCCATGTAGGGGCGATCAGAGTTAACGCACGTCAATAAGCATACAAGGACAGAGTCTTGTTTTCAATGCACAAACCTTGGACACCTTGTTTTTGACAACATAAGTGTTGTGTTTCAACCAGCATGGAAATTCCCCTAGTAATAGGTTAAATCAAACAGAGGTGGGTTTAGCATGTGTGGCAGAGTAAATATTTTCTTGTCAGATGTCAGAACGTGGCTTCCGTGACTCGAAAACTACTCTTAAACACTATGAATTATACTGGTAAAGTTACCGGTGTAAAGTTACATTGCTCTACTTTTATGAGGCCCTATTTTGACGAAAACACCACATGACTCTTACAGCATTGACCTTGGAAGCCCCTTTAGGCCTGCATTCCCTAAGTCACCAATGGTACCGTATGGTTCCTAGAAAAGGATAAACTATTATAAGCTTCTTGATAAGTACAACTTCTGTAAACCCCGTAAAGTACAACATGTTTTCTCTATCATGGCCGACGGGATTATACAGGTTAACTGGGTTAATTGCTATACTGGTCCTTTGCTCGGGGAAAGCTTAATTTGCAATGAGTGGCAAGTCAGCCAGGCTCTCTTTCTCTTCTTATAGGAGCTTTCGGCTCTCTGGGCTTTACTCTGACTGACTCTGATTGTTGTGTCTGCATTCGTTAGGCACACACGTTTGAAATTAATTACTAACAAATGTGGTCAGGTGATTATAGCAGATGCTCTGTAATTATGTGGGAATTCGTAGAGGATGTGATGCTTTTTTTGTCTCGAGGCAAGCCAAACATGATGCAGCTATTATGTCCCTCACCATTACTGCCCCCACTTCAATCAGGGAGCTGGGCTATGAAGATCAGACGTGGCTCATGGTGGATTGACAGTCACCAACACAAGGATTAGACAATATCCTTAGCTTTCTGACCACAGCTGACAGTGAAACACAACACAGTAATAATTTGTTTACACACAGTGGCCCTCATTTATGAAACGTGCGTACGACCTAAAACAGGCGTACGGCGGGCATACGGCTATTCCTACGCAAAGCAAGGGATTTATCAATTTGAACGTGATCGTAGGCTGCGATAAAATCTCACGTCTGGTCTGACTTCGTGTACGCAAATTCTATAGTGTGACTAGCGGTGTTTATAGTAGGCTATAACCACCCGGTTCAGTGAATTGTTGAACCAGCAATCATTGATGAATATGTCTGCATCGCTACTCCATATTGCAAATTACATTTCAGATTTACGAATTAATTATATACAGCACATTGCTATTAAGTGGTTTATTGTTTTCCCTTTCACTTCGCGGTGGCCTATAACATGAGGGCAGAAATTAGGCAAACAACAAATTGAATCAAGTAATATATATATATATATATATATATATATTATTTAAACAAGCGCTTTAGCAGTCCTGTAGTCGAAGCGATGGCAGATCTGGACGACCTTACTTAGCGCTCTCTACATTGGGACCTTTCAGCGGGAGATCAGGGACAGGTCTGGTATATCGCAGCCAACAATAGTCGAAGTATGCCAGCAGTTTTGGCGGCTATGAAGTCCCTTTCTGGTATATTCAAACTATGATTAAAAGACAATTTTATGAGATTGCCGGGTTTCCAACTAAGGCGTATCGGGCAATTGATTATACTGCGCCTCTAGCCACCATCCATTAATGATTACGCATTTATCAATGGCAAAAACTTTAATTCAATCAACGTTCAGATCATATGTGATGCCAGGATTGTTCTGAATATGGTAGCCGGACACGCGACTCTATTTTTTAAACTGCAGCGTTGGATCAAGGCTACAGGGCGCACTGCAAATCCCCAAACAAACAGGAGCGCAGGTTCAACAGTGCGCACACACGCACACGAACCACAGTGGAGTGATCCGTTTGCTCAAGGGCAGGTGGCTCTGTCTTAGGTAAGCGGAGTGGGGTGGGGGGATTGCTATACACACCAGAGCAGGCCTGCAACATAATTATGGCATGCGGGGTTCTCCACGATATTGCGCCATTCAATGAAGATCAGTGGCCACAACAGTTGGGCACTACGAAGGAGAAATGATCTTATTCTGAGCTTGTAATATAGTAAGTGCTATCTTGTGTAAGAAAGCTAGGGTGAAGTCAGCTTAAATTGGCCACTTTTTGGTAAAGGGCTTATAATACCATCAAATAAGCTTTGCATGAGATCTAATGTAATTTTTCTGCTGCCTGCCGAGAAAACTCAGACCAATCAAAACTATTGTTACAAGTCCACAAGTGTTGAAGCAACAATGCAAGATCAGTGTTTTGCTGTAAAGATATTAAAACATACCTACTTAAAAAATACAACGTGGAAGGTTTAGTGAAAATAAATAATTCATTTGAAATGCACTTCAGGTTCTCGTTAATAGTTTTTCAATGACTGTAGCAGTAACCTCAGTCAACACCGCATATTCCTTTAACAATCAATGCCTGATTTTGAACTTCCAATTAATACTAACCCTAAGCGGTTGGCCTGCACCTGAGAACTGAGCGTCTCTTTTTATCTCAGAGAAATTCCTTTTCTTTCCCGGATTTCGCTTATCCATTTCGTAAATTCTAAGGGCGAGGCCTCTAATCCGTGCATAAAATTGGGCGTGATATTTAAATTATGATGGATTTCAACCGTCTGATTTATCAACACCCGCTCATTCGTACGCTGGAATTGGAGTGATACGAATGTTTTGTAAATCACACGCGAGTCTCGTCGTAAGATGATTTCTGTGCTCAGATCTACACTGGTTTCTACGCACGTTTGATAAATGAGAGCCAGTATCTCTACCATTTTCTTTAAATCATTCCTACCTTTATTTTTACTGTAATCTTTTACCACAATTACATTTCAAATAATAATATTTAAAAAGTGTAGGTTTAGCAATGTTCTTTACTACTTTATTTTTCATAAACAGGAAATTAATTCTAAAAGCAATATTTCCAATAATTACCAACATTTCAATGTTGCTGCAAACAAAATGTCAAGTACTGTTATAAACTCATCATTGTTTTTCCCTGGCTCCTGGTAGGAAGAATCTGCTTCTATGTTA
This sequence comes from Umbra pygmaea, assembly GCA_016801145.1. Classification (NCBI taxonomy): domain Eukaryota; kingdom Metazoa; phylum Chordata; class Actinopteri; order Esociformes; family Umbridae; genus Umbra; species Umbra pygmaea. The sequence continues at coordinate 5,107 of JACXGM010040454.1, forward strand.
GTCCTTGGCTCACTAATCCACAAACAGGACGTGAATGCCAATGTGTTAGTATTAACAGAGATCTACAGTATATAGGGATGTGTTCAAGTTTTCCACTTGTGATGCGTAGATGACTGCATTAACCTGTAATTATAACTGGGACCATTTGTTTGACTCTCTGGTGAATCTCCACTCATGGTGAACTTCCAAGAAAGTTCTCAGTCTTTGCTTGCACTGTTTTCTTTTTTTTCACCTGTCTTTTTTTAACCTTCGCTGTTGTTGACATCAACCACAAATCTAGTTTTGAGAATGTTGTTAAGCCTCAAATGTATCAGCATCCCCAAAGAAAATCTATTTCCATCAATAATAGCCATTGGGGACATAGTAAGATATGTGGAGACGTGTTCAGACGTGATGAGGAATATGTCAATAATTTGCTGAGAACATGGAGTTCTGGTATGATTTTATTTGACAGGTGTTTTGGGCATGAGGCTATCCTGCATTACGTTGACATGAATCACTGCTGGATGAGTGTGAAGGACGGAATTAACAACCGTCTTAAATATCCCTGTTTTAACAAAGAATAATACGCAGTCAAGCAAACCAGTATTATCACCTCCAGATCAAGGCATGAAAACATGAATACAGGAGAAAGGATTTTTCCCATGATATAATTCCACCAACAGGCATCTACAGAAACAGAGAAAATCCAGATAGTTTTTGTGAAACAGGAATATTTTGTCTGTGCTGTGCCCAATACAGTGGTTAGTGGTTAATTTGTGCCTGGAGTACTCCAACTGTCTGATTGCCCAGACATCCTGTTGAGTATGTTTTATTTAAAAACCCACACAGTCGACTCTCCAGATAGCCTAAGAGCCTGAGGATTCAGACAAAGTAAAAAACGTGTCAATTGTAAATGAGTAAAAAGCATGGAAATAAATAGGAGGACCATTATAAGAAACCATGCTGGGTTTGGAGTTGAATTCTCCACATGTACCACTAAAACCCCCTATTTAAACAAATACAGAAAGATATCTTCTAAGGCGGAGTCTTTTCAAGTAACTCCTCTATTTAGATGATTTAAATGACCTATCTTAAGCACTGCAGGATGTCAAGTGACGAATAAGGGCTCTACTTATGAATGAAGATAAACTAAGCCAGGGATTTTTGGCAAATAACCTAAAGTAACTGCATATTTTTTGTTGGCTGTTGCCTTATTTGTCTCCAATCTCATGATATGTATTTCTTTATTATATGATTAAATCCCTGCTTCATTGCAGCAATATGAAATGTACTAGGCACAGTTGTTGCATCACAGCTGCCTGTTCTCATGGTGATAAGTATAAATCGTACAAAACAGGAGTCATGGAAACATAAAGGCTTGTACGTTTACAGAACATAAAGACAATCTGTTTACCTTAACCTAACCTCACATTAACCCTAACCTTAACCTTAATAACCTAGCTATAATATAATATGTATTACTTCTACTGTTGTACATTTTCCCAGACACTGCTCAGTACATAGCATATTATTATTATTACTATTGTCATTATTGTTTTAAAAATTCTTTATATTGTTGTAATCTTTTTTAAGCTTACTGCATAGATGTGTCGAGCCATGTCAAAAGAATTTATCTGCATAGGATGATGTGATGTTATTCAATGCATATGATAAATAAACAACTTTGACTTTGACTTTTGACTTTGACTAGCTCTTATAGTATGCCTGAAATTGAAGTTCCGCTGAGTACCCAAAATTGTAACCGAATGGTCTATTCGTGGCAATGTTTCCGGTGAATGGCCGTTCAAAATGTACAGGACTCCATATACGTAAGTCTGTCTATGGAATGCGGGGAAATTCAATGACGTACGGTCACCCATATGTTGGGATCCCGCAGCTATGGTCATTTGCAAGCTGGATTGAAACCCTTGACATACAAAGAATCTTTGAGTTATGCCTTTACCACTGCCATTGTACAGTAAATACTCCTTAAAATTATTTGTACCTTTGTAAAAAAAAATGCTGTAAAAACTTTTATATTTTCATTGATAATCATATAAATGAATTTATAATCCTGTGCCACTAAAGTGCTTACAACATGTCAGTGTCTCTCTTAAAAATCAGTCTTGTTATTTGTTTATTGTTTGCTAAATTAGGTTGTAAATCGGGCCAGGGTTTCGTTTGTGGTCACAGCATCCCCGTCTCCGACTATATGCCCGGAGCACCAGCACGGGGCAGCGAAAATTATTAAATTAGTACCGTTCCACATCGCTCTCTCTAAGTCTTCTTAAATATTTGGCAGTTAATTAGCATCTTTTTTTCTCAACACATTTCTATCGACCCTGTTGACTATTTGCAACAAAACGTCTGATGGCTCACCGCCCAATATCTTAGCAAATAAAAAATACTCTTCTTTTCAATTTCTGATTTTTCTCTCTTTTGCTCCATTTTGCCTGAGGAACAGAAGTTGCCTAAAAATTATGCCACACCCTTCCTCATTACACAAATACACATCACCTGATATGCTTAAATTCAATAAGCGTTCCAGTTCATACCGCTTGGAGTTGGAACATATAGATAATAATGATGATATGGTCAAAATACTGACTTGCCTAATAATTTGTGGTGTTGATTAGTAACTCTAGAAGCTAGCACACATGTAGCTGACAGTAAAATGTCTGCCAGGACCATAGAAGTGCAGTTCTTAATTACTGGTTATATGGACCCACTCCCTGAAATGTTAGGAAAGAAGTTATAAAAGCAAGGTATTTAAAGTGAAATTCCTGTAAAACTTGTGCATCTAAGGCCCTTTGAAAATTCTGGATGGAGAATTGCCTTTATTGCAGCGGTATATCAACTGCTTTGCTTCACAAGAAGCCATGATTAAACAAACCATTGATGTCAATTATAAATATATAAATTGTGTCACCAAGTCATTATATTCAGGTGAGCATGGATACATTGGTCTTCCACCATCTCTGTAGCAATAAGTAATCACATGATGGCAACTACTGCATCTACTTTAAGATTTCTTATGTTTTATTAGACGCTTCAAATACAATAACAAACCTTGCAGTTTGTGCAGGGTGAATTTTAAAATTGTTCTATGTAGTTGTATGATTATTGAAGATGTTTGTGTATTTACATTGGACTACAAAGTTATTTTTAAAATGACACTGTTTCAAGCGAGCCTCATGGTGAGTCGTTAACCGAGGACTCAAGTTTTAAAACATTTTTGATATGTTACACTGATGTGATGTCTGTGGCACCGTTTGGACATAAGACAGATTGTATGTGTGGTCCTGACTTAATTTGTGGACTAGTAACCTTTTATTGGAAGATTTCAGCACAGGGACTGCACAATCTTCACTACAAACATACATTCACAAAGTTCTCTGTACTGTAGTTGACTATATTATATGAAAAACAAGTGCTTGTGTGTCAGTACATTTCATTACTACTTTCACATCTTCTCCCTCTATTGCCTCACCTTCAGGTGCATCAGGTTGGGCTGAAGCTGTGCTACTGGTTTAAGTTGATACAGGGGCATCTGTTGGCTCAGTATTTAGGGAGTCAGACTTATATTTGAAAGGTTGCTGGTTTGATTTCCGATTGTGGCAAATATCCTTGAGCAAGGCGCTCTATCCTAAGTTGCTCCAGAGGAATATCCCTGTATTTAATGTAAGTCGCTCTGGGTAAAAGTGTAAGGCATTGTTGGCAGTATGTCTTGCTGCAGTTAGAATATTGCGGTATGTAATTATTTTAAGACATTATGGATCATACTGTAGGTATGTAATTGCTTGTCAGAATTTTTTATGAAGGGGACTTATAATAGGTGTATTTCCACATATTCTAATACAATTTCATGTCGTTAAAAAGTTCAACATTGCACTACCAATTGAAAGGTGACAAGTGTCCGGTAGGTGACCTGTACAGTATTCATGAGAGGTTTGAGTAGGACAGGTGATTCTGACAGTTTTCAGGTTCAGGTGATGAGCACTGATCAAGAAAAGTGTCAGCAAAGCATCCCATGAAGAGCCCTTTCTCATCTCCCTCCTTTCCTACCTGCCTCGCTCACTCTGAACCATTAGCCTTCAACTACTGTAAACTCAAACACAGAAGTAAATCTCACACAATTTGGTAAGTTGCTTCACTTTGCTCCTTTCTCCTTATGATATATGTAGGAGACCATATATACTGACAAACTTGCACAGCACAAAAGGGACATGCCAATCCTAAACTTAACCTATTCTAATGTTTTCCACCAAGCAAAATCATAATTCAACCAATTAATCAGTGATTGAAACAAAGACAAAATAGGATCATTACATTATATCACATATTTGAGCCAATGGTGGCTGAGAGACAGTAAAAGGCTGAGATATAATGCAGACTTTGCCCACAGAGGTTGGCCTACGACTAGGACATTTAAGGACAATGATGATGGAAATGTTTTTTAGAGCAATGGCATTAGAATTTCATTAACAACCAGTGATGTGCCAATCGAGAGGGAATTCAAATAGAAAGAAATGTAAACAATGCCAGTATGTCTACCATCCAACATTATACTTGGAAAAATAATGATTTGAGCTTGTGCCGTGCGTAAGATGACTGGGCTTATTTTATCACATTTCTATTATGTATTTTCCCTTAGTGGAAGAGAACAACTCTCTTCCAATATCAATTGTGATATGAAAATGTAATGAATTAATTTAGTTTGAATTAGTAGTGATGGACAAAGAAAGCATCTGTTAATGATAAAACACTTGCATTTGTGTTTACTGGTCCAGTGAAGTATGAATTTGGTTATCTTCTAAATAAAATTGGGATTGTCATTTTTAATTTTGTCAATTTAATTGAATAACCCAGTTAAATATAAGGACATATACATGTATTCTAATAATCCAATGTAATTAAATGACTATATATATATATATATATATATATATATATATATATATATATATATATATATATATATATATATATATGTATGCATTTGTTTTAGTTTTTTGCATCATTTAATGTTTCCAATACTTTTTAAGTTTTACTGTAGAAATATGTATAAATGGCTGAGACATTTCATTTTTATTTAATTAATCTGAAAGAGAACATTTCATATCAGGTTGTGAATTCCTGTATTAGTTCCCTACACACAGTGTCACTGTGGGCTCTGACTCTACCTGGAGAAACCCAAATAAAGC
>JACXGM010040455.1:0-10331 GCA_016801145.1 Umbra pygmaea
GTTAGAGCCCTAGCTGGTGAATAGTGTTAGAGCCCTAGCTGGTGAATAGTGTTAGAGCCCTAGCTGGTGAATAGTGTTAGAGCCCTAGCTGGTGAATAGTGTTAGAGCCCTAGCTGGTGAATAGTGTTAGAGCCCTAGCTGGTGAATAGTGTTAGAGCCCTAGCTGGTGAAAAGTGTTAGAGCCCTATCAGGGCCGACTGTGGGCCCTTTCTTTGTCTAGTTGTACATGCCTGTCTCTTTGGACTCTCCTTATTACCAACTGTTTTTTAAAGTAATACAGAATATCTTTGAAAAAAGACATATGCTGGCAGAGTTTGTTGTAGTAGTCAAAGGTCCTTAGGCCTTAGTCTGTCCTCTTCGTACCTGTCTCCCACTCCGTACCTGTCTCCCACTCCGTACCTGTCTCCCACTCCGTACCTGTCTCCCACTCCGTACCTGTCTCCCACTCCGTACCTGTCTCCCACTCCGTACCTGTCTCCCACTCCGTACCTGTCTCCCACTCCGTACCTGTCTCCCACTCCGTACCTGTCTCCCCCTCCGTACCTGTCTCCCCCTCCGTACCTGTCTCCCCCTCCGTACCTGTCTCCCCCTCCGTACCTGTCTCCCCCTCCGTACCTGCTTTCCTAGCCTCTGGTCCTGCTGTCCTTTCAAATAAAATAAGCACACTGCCCCCCCCCTAAAGAAAAACAAAATTATATGTACTCCAGTATAATGCTAATAATAATAATGAGGTGGGGTTGTGTTTCTAACGCTAACAAGACCATTTTCATCCCTCTGTGTCTTATTCTGTCAGGTTTGCAGTTTCTGGTTCAGTACAGCGTTTCTTCATCCAGAGACTCTTTTCCAGGCTGGGGCTTTCTCTGTTTGCTTTGTGAGAAGAAGCTGTCAGATGGACTCAGCGTGGCTCATGTACTAAGCTATGAGCATGTCACCAGGTTTCTGGTAATAGCTTATTTCAATCCACTATTGGGGTTAGGTTTATGGATACATTTGGAGTTACTATTAGAGTTGGTAACATCTTGACTTTTCCATTTCAGTTACTTTATTTACTGTAAGTAGCTGCAGGTAGAGTTGCAACGGTCTTAGAACGTCATTTTACAGTGATTACATTATTACGTTGTAGATACGTTATATCTATACACAGAAAGTCTGATATTATAGAAAAAAAGATGACTGATGGACATTTTCACTTAGGAGTGTACTCACTTATGTTGCCAGTCTTTAGACCCTATTGGTGGGTGTTGAGTTATTTTGAGGGGACAGCAAATTTACACTTACACAAGCTGAACACTCACTACTTTGTAGTGTGTAATTACATTGCAGCAAAGTGTCATTTATTCAGTGTTGTCACATGAAAAGCTATAATCAAATATTTACAAAAATGTTAGGGGTGTGCTCAGTTTTGTGAGATACTGTACATTGCAACTCTTTTTGTGGTTATATATTTTGCTGACTGGCTTCATCCATAATCGCTTGTCTGGAAGCCTTCTTAATGCTAGCTTTGGATAGCGGTGCTGAGGTAGTGTGCTTATGGGTCTGCAGAAACATGCTCATCCAGGCTCTCTGGAAGGGTTGGTGGAGTCTGACAAGAGAAAGAGTGAGATGCTGCTGGATCTGGCTCAACAGGCTGAAAAACTACACAAAATTGAGCGCCAACAGGTAACACAACCACACAGCCGGATGTACCCAGTTACAGACTACTACGCCACACAATGCTTTTGTAATGTGGTAATGCCTAGTCCATTGACTCTGTCCTCTCCCTGCCTGTCCCTCAATCTTTATTTGATTTAAGGTCATAAAATTGCAATACTGCATTGCAGAGTCTGTCCTGTATGAAAAAGGTAAGTGTATATTTTTTTGTGTGTTTTAGCTTGTTTGTTCACTTTTACATTGGTGTGTGATTAACTCTTTGTTCTGTACATTTTTAAATAGGTGTGTGATTAACTCCTTGCTCTGTACATTTTTAAATGGGTGTGTGATTAACTCCTTGCTCTGTACATTTTTAAATAGGTGTGTGATTAACTCCTTGCTCTGTACATTTTTAAATGGGTGTGTGATTAACTCCTTGCTCTGTACATTTTTAAATGGGTGTGTGATTAACTCCTTGCTCTGTACATTTTTAAATGGGTGTGTGATTAACTCCTTGCTCTGTACATTTTTAAATGGGTGTGTGATTAACTCCTTGCTCTGTAGCCATTTCGACCCTGAAGGCGGTCACTAGGCGAGAAGGAAAGGGACTAAAGATTCCTCACCTACAACCTGGCAAGAGACTGGGTGAGCTAGAGGGAATGTCAGAGAGAAAGGAATGAATGTACACATGTACATTGAGGATAGTAAGGTGATGTTGCTGTTGTTCTTAGTCCCCTTCACAGGGAGCCAAGGACAGAGCACCTCAGAACCTACAGCTATCCCTCTTTTAGGGCAGATCACGGAGACCAAGGACGAGAAGGATAACAAGATGAAGACCAATAGCAAGCCCACCACAAAAACCTTAAGCCTAACCCCCAAGACTGGTGTGGAAATGGAAAAACAAATTGTCAAAGATACTTGCAGTGAGCCCTCTATTAAGACTGGGAAGGAAACCAGCAATGACCCTTCCACAATGACTGGCAAAGAAACCGGCAATGACCCCTCTACAAAAACTGGCAAAGAAACCTGGGGTGAGCCCTCTGCAAAGACTGGAAAGGAAACCAGCAATGACCCTTCTACAAAGACTGGCAAAGAAACCTGGGGTGAGCCCTCTGCAAAGACTGGAAAGGAAACCAGCAATGACCCTTCTACAAAGACTGGCAAAGAAACCTGCGGTGAGCCCTCTGCAAAGACTGGAAAGGAAACCGGCAGTGAGCACTCTAGAAAGACTGGCAAAGATACTGGCAATGACTCCTCTATGAAGAATGGCAAAGAAACCTGCGATAACATCAATACACACACTGGTAAAGAAACCGGCAATGACCTCGTTACAACAACTCAGGCTGTGAGAACTGTACATGAACTGTGATAAAAAGAATAAAAAACAAACCATCAGCAGCAGGACAGGAAGACCTTAATGGCTGCCATAACGAGAAAGATACTGGAAGAGACAACGAATAGATGAGAAAATAGTAGTGACATTGAGAACCAGTACAGCTAGTTAATGACCAGTAGATCCAGCAGTAGACTGTTAATGGTTAGTACAGTTAGTTAATGACCAGTAGAATCAGCAGCGTACTGTTAGTGGGTAGTACAGCTAGTTAATGAACAGTAGAACCAGCAGTAGAATGTTAGTGGGTAGTACAGCTAGTTAATGACTAGTAGAACCAGCAGTAGACTGTTAGTGGTTAGTACAGCTAGTTAATGACCATTGGAACAGCAGTAGAATGTTAGTGGTTAGTACAGTTAGTTAATGACCAGTAGAACCTGCAGTAGACTGTTAGTGGGTAGTACAGCTAGTTAATGACCAGTATAACTAGCAGTAGATTGTCAGTTGTTATTACAGTTAGTTAATGACCAGTAGAACCTGCAGTAGAATGTCCAGTAGAGACTGGTAAAAGGCTTGATAATGTTTAACTCATAAGAGTTATATGTAATGTGGCATAGTTATTTCAGTGTGAGTATATTTGGATCATTTTACCTGATTTAACTTGCATGTGTGTGGTAGAGCCTGACTACTAATACAAATATTTGGTGATTTAAAAATCCGATATTCCAATATATTGGCCGATATATATATTTTTTTTAATCCAGAAAGATTTACAAATCATAAACAGATTTCCCGAACATTAGTTCTTTGTAGTTATTTATGAGTCCTCACTAAAATAATATGATAATGCAGTTATAAAAATAAAACAGAACAGACGAACATCAACATATGTTAAAGTTCTGATAAATAAAATGTATAAAAATACAAACTTAAGATGTGAAATTTGTTCAAATGAACAAAAACAAAACAACAACAAAAAAAGCTAAGTTACCAGTATTAATAGACTTCATAAATATAACTTTGAACAACACTGGAAAAAAATACTCTGTTAAGTTCTATAAGTTTTGATAAATAACAACAACAGCGAAGTATAAACTATATACAGTGTGAAGCTGTTTACTGAATCAGTCAGTCCTCAATAGCTACAATTCAGCAGAGGCAGTTTTAAAAAAAAGAATTCCGATACCGATAGTTTGGAAAATGCCTAATACCGGCCAGTAATATCGGCCCGCTGAAATATCAGTCGGGCTCTAGTGTGTGGTTTGTAGATGGAGTTATTAAAGCTGTTTTTCACTCCTAGGCACTTCCCAGCCCAGCGCTCCTCCAAAATCCATACTGTGGGATTACCTGAAGAGGCGTGACCGAGAGGGTGTTATTGGTCAGTATGTATTCTGAATCTAAATAGTCTTTTCTGAGTTTTACAGATTTTTCTGAATTGGTCAGGTCCAATTTCCACTGACCCTCTATTGATGGCCCCTTTCACAGCACAACTGAGGTCTTCTGTAGGAGGGATGATGAGTGTCGTAATTTGTTATAAAAAGTAGTACGCCAAGATTTGATAAAAAGAGCAGTCTTTTATTTGTTCACAAACAAAAGTCAGGTTACACTGCCGATTAACCATAACAATGACAGTTTTCTCTTTCACATTTATACTCAAAATGATGTCACATAAACACAAGCATCCTGGTTCTTCCTATTTGCTCATTCTTAAGTTGTATCGGGCAAAAAATCGGTTAATTTCTAGTTTCAAGACAGACTATGGTACTACCCTGGCTCCATAAAGTCTAAGGATTTACCTTCTAGTGCTTATGTCTTGTCCAGATGGCCAAAGATGACGTGTGGATCAGGTTTCTTCATCACTCTGCCCTCATGATTAACAGATAGACACATTCCTTCTCTCTTTGATTCATGTAACCTTATGCTAAACATCTCCCAACATTCCTAGGTGGGGGTAAAGTTGCCCCCCAGCCTCCATGACTTGACCATTTGTAACAGGACACAGTTTTACAGATCCACACATTTTGCATATTATTCCTACATTGACACTAGGTCATTGTATCATAGACATACAACATCGTAGTGCCACAGCTTAGCAATCAATGGTACATGAACTAAACTTTATGGCATTGTCTCTGAATTCCGGATATGAAGGCATGGACGTGACAGAATATTTTGGCATTCGCATTTTTAAGTGAAGTATATATTTTTCATAGGTTAAAGCTTCTATTTGTCGAATTCCAGCCATCTCCTTGCTCTTTCAAGTGACCAGCTACAAATACTGTCAAGATTTTATTTTTGTAAAAAATATTTTAAATTCTAAAAAAATAACGTATATGCAATAATGTTTCGCTGCACGTGTGCCCTTGACAAACTGGAACCACAACACGTCATGTAACTCATTGCAATTCTTTTTCAAATTGCAAAATATGCGCTACATAGTGCAGTGGTTCTCAACTCTATCTTAGTGGATCACTGGGTATCTCACTGTTTTGTTGTAGATCTGAACTAGCTCACCTGATTCAAGCAGATTAGGTGTTGATGATTAGTTGCCAGGTTGATTCAGGTGTGCTGGCTCTGTGATACATCTATATATGGCATAGCTGGGGTTCCCCCAGGAGACGTTTGAGAGCCACTGGCATAGTGTAAGAAGCCACATCGAAACTGTCCTTATTCTGAAGCTTCTGGAAGCTGTTCATTGAAAGATAATGGTTCTGTATTTTCTTTTCTGTTGCAGTAAATCTATTCAAATCAATGTACAAATACCAGAGAACGTGCTTTAAAAGATTGCTAGCAATTTGTTCTGTAAGCAATACATGTTCCTTATGGAAAACAGGTAATTTATCGGGCAGTGAATATTTGAGACCAAATCATGTTTTTGTGCCAGTAACTGAAACAGCTAGTAGCGCAAATGCCACCCAAATGAAAGGTTCGTGTAGAGCCCTGCGCACAATTCAAGCTCGGAAATTCAGAATTAGGCATTATGATGAAAGCCCCAGAAATGTATCTACAGTACCATGCTTCTGAAGACTCTGATATCTCCTTCCGTTCACAGGTCTCAGTGCACTCACCGAGTGCCATACTGATGGCCAGTCACCCCTCTACCTGTGCCAGTTGTGTAAGTATAAAGTCTTAGAGAAAAACATCATTGCTCATGTCACTGGAGATCTCCACCAAGTTTCATACCTGGTAAGTAACAAGAAACCACCACTTATATAATTATAGTACTAGGTGACACTATGTTACTCAGTATATATTTATGTGAATAGAGAAAGGGGATGTACAGTAATTATTATTATTATTATTATGATTATTATAATTAGCAGTAGTAGCAGTAGTAGCATTAGTTGCATTATTAGCAGTAGCTGTTGTAATTTTGAGGGAATATCTGAAAATGTCCTTACCACTGTATATCTGCCTTAATTATGGAATAATAGTGTGTAATAACATTTATTTCAATTCTTTCAACTTAATTTTCAAATGTATTTTAGTAAAAGAACAATGCTCAATCATTATTATTATTATTTTTTTTTTATTCAATAATTTATTACATTAGTACAAACATGCTTCACTTGGAAATCTAGAACATATCCAGAAATGTATCTATGGAGGGCCTAGTGTATGCTGGTTTTTAGTCTTTCCCTTCAGTTAGAGCATAATTAGGACCTAGTCTGCCAGGTGAGGGGAGATACTAACCAATTAGTGAGCTACTCCATCAGGCTTGTACAAGGTAAAAGCAAAAACCTGCATACACTAGGCCCTCCATGGAAGGTTTTGAGGACCACTGTATTAAGCAAATAAAATTACTCTTTCTCAATCAAAATGAGAGAATAAAACAAAGAAGATAAACAAGGTAAGAAGAAAAAATAAAAATAAATAATAATAAAAATTATAAACATAATAATGATAATGGAGCATGAAAGATCTCATCATATTTCTTCAAAAAAGAGGTACATTTTAGATTATCAATTATTCTTAGTGATTTGATTAAGTGATTAGCTTCACATAGAAAATCATTAAAAGTAGGAATTTTCTTAAGCAACCTTTATTTGTGAAAGTAGATCTTTGCCACAAGGATAAAGAAGTTAATAGTACATTCTAAAGGTTTGTTTGGGTTCTCAAAAAAAAACAAATGAGATCTTTGATGCATAGATTACCGTTCATATATATGCTCAATCATATTAGATGTGGTGAGTAAGGATGGCAAATATGTCAGCTCTAATTTGTATGCAGAGGTTCTCAATCTATTTGGCATGTTGCCATGACAGTGGCTAACAGTGTGTCACATGAATAAAGAAACAATATTAAATAATTATATATATAGTTATACAGACAGTCTTGTGGGCCCAAGTTCAATTGTCCAAAATTGCAGGTTGAGAACCACTACTTACCTAGGCTACTGGTGATAGCAAATGAACTGCTTATTTTAAACACTTCTTTTTTGTGAAGGTTTGAAATAGAATTGCTTTTGGCTTAATGATTTCCAATTTTTTTTTGGTCAAACGATTATTTGCAGATTGGAGCAATACAAGCGATCTAATAAAAACAACGAGTGATATGTATTTGAACATATGTCATACTTTTAATATTTGCTCTTATTTTGGTGTTTATTTTAAAACGATCAGGAAAGAATGATGTTACTGCAGCAGTTTGCTGAACGTCTCTGCTGGAGCCACCAGCTTTTCAAATTCTCTTCCTTATCCACACTTCTCCCGTTCTACGGCGTGATTGTGTCTCAGGTGCTGGAAAAGTATTGTCGTGCGAGTAGGCTACCTCTGGCAGCAATCGTTTTACTGCAATTATGCATGCACAGGAAAGGCTTATGTTAATAATTTAACCTAAAAAAATAATTTCTCTAAAGGATATAATTTTTACGCTTCAATGTTAACCTTCATGAGATTGACTGCCTCTTTAAGCTATTTAATGTAGACTGGCAAGACTGTTGGACTGATTAGTGGATATGTGTTACTTTTACATGCATTTAACCCTGACCAAGGACCGCTGTGCGGAAAGGAGCTCTACAAAAAGCGCGATGCAGGGCAGTTTTTTTTAAAGTGTAGAAACAAATATTGGCGCAGAAAAACATATATCATTGACTAGCACAATATAGGCATTCTTCATATTAAAAGCAAACTCGAATTTACCGACAAAAGTTGATATATCGCCCAGCCCTATTCACAAAACAATTTAGATGCATGCAAATGTGCCTCCTAAAATTTTGCCTCAGCTTGATATGTGTGTGAGGTTACACACTCGTTAACTATACAACTTGATTTGATTGATGTATGCACAAGAAGTACCAAATTCTGACTGTCCACCTTGGGCAGCGCCTTACCAATTGTCAGTCCTTGGTTGAAATTCGGAGGAACAGTCCTATGACGGACTTCGATGACGTAGCTTCCTCGAAATTCTGGCTTCGGAGGATCCTTCCTTGACTTTGAGAAACCACTGTAGTATACCGCAGGCTTAAAGGTGGCAGCACATAAAATATACATGTGTTTATAAGTTAAAAGCTTATTGTTTAATTGATTACATTTATGCTTGATGTTGGCTAGTGAGCTAAGATGATACATAGCCGAATATTGTTATGATGATGAACGTTAAATAACATGAGTCGTCGTCGTCATGTCCTAAGCTGTGTGAAAAATACGCTTGTAAAATGCTATATGCTAATGATGCTATAATGATAAAAGTAATAAAAAAGCCCACTTATCTCCAACAACAATTTATCCAACTAAGTATTAAATTACCTGAACATGACAATGAAGTTGATGCTGAAGTTTCGTCCCTGGAGGGCTCAACGTCGTCGGAGCTACCATTGTTAGCTGCGGGAAACTTTTCTTCAGATTTGCATATCACATCGCAGTTATTACAAAGAGTGTTGTCTGTTTGAGAAGGTGTTCCTTCAAGGGGGTAAGCTTAGAGACAGAAGTTGAAGCAACCATGGGCTTAGCGGCCAAAGGTGTAACTGCACCCCCTGCGGCCCAAAAACACTTTTTCCCATAGACTTTAATGGTGAAAGAAACTTCTATATGTCAGCAGATAATTTTTTGGGGGGCACATCAACATACCAGCCAAAACACTTAAAGGGTCCTTGTTCAAAACGGTAGGTTTAAAAAACAAAGTAACATTCACTAGTAGCCGAATCTAGAGTTATTAAACTAGGCATGATGAACATGCAGTGTTGCTACCGGTTGCTACAACAACACAAAAAACTTTTGCTAGTGGGCATGTCTGTTAAGCGGCACAACGCGGAAGATCCGGGTATTTTGGAGCTCCATGTTTGCTTCATGCGCTTTTGAGCAACTTTCATTGGAATGATGACGCCTGCCTGTATACGCAAACGGTGCTCTCTTTCGAATCTTTTAAATAAACTGTCTGTACACTTACAAAGTACTCAATGCTTCGGTTTGCATGTAGGGACCCTCATTATGCCGTGGAAATGTGGTGCTATTTTGAGCCTTGTTAGCAGAGGTGGACATTTACTTGAGTAAAAGTACTTTTCTGAGTAACTCTTAGTTGACACGTTTTGGGAAGTCCCTACTTAAGACCAAAATGATCAGGTAAAAGGAGTTCACATCCTATAAAACAACTAGAAAGAGTAAAGGAAAGATCAATCATGGTCACCGGTAAGATGTAAACTGCTTTTACCTGAAGTAGGGACTTCCCAAAACTTGTGAGCTCAGAGTTACTCAGAAAAGTACTTTTACTCAGTACTTTGTCCACCTCTCCTTGTTAGTGGTATGAAATAGCGAATTATTTTTAGTGGTATGAAATAGCGATTTATTTTTACTTCATCCATGCACTCAACTAGTGTTTTAAGGTAATTATCAGTTAGCACTAAAACTGGTGACATTCGATTAGCGTGAAAACATTTCCCAGAGAACGGTCGACCCATATGTTATTAACTCCTAGGTTCATTTTGCCCCGGAATTGTCCTTTAAAGATATTTGTTATGCAATTGTATATACTTTCTTTACCGATTAAATTCATTTATACTTTTAAGTCATTGACTCCTGGGAATTATATTAAAACCTTGCTGAAATAATTTCCACCAACAAGTGCGGAGGAGAACACAGTTCCCAGCCACCAACCACCACTAAACGTGCTAGCACTCAACCTCACTCAAGGAGTTTCCAGAGTGAAAAGTGACAGGACAGCGCTGTCCAACATCCAACACAGAGTCGGCGCCAGAGCAGATCTACTGGAGGGGCATTGGGTCATCAGCGGGGGGGCACTGCCATTTCAGAAATATTTTAATGCAGTGGCGACATAGTCCAATACCAGAGTATGTGAGCCAAAATGAGCATTTGAAAATCCTAGCTCACTGAGCAATTGTTGCGCTCCGCTCCACCACTCCACACCTTTTTCAACC